>JALMLS010000383.1:0-35015 GCA_038496445.1 Trichosphaerium sp. ATCC 40318 | reverse complement strand
TTTTTTTTGGAAAGCGAAGTTTCAGTGTTTTTCCTTTTGTTCTAGAGCTCTTGCTAGATTCAATTTTTTAATAAATAGCCGGATTAATGAAAGAACGAATATTTAAAGCTTGTAGGGTGTTTTGAATGGACGAATGAGAGGCGTGATGCAATGAACACAGGTTCTTTTTATTTTTTTTTTCAAATATTCTATGTCGTATTTCACGTGTTCTTTGACCTTCGTTTGTTGCTTAGTTCGATTAGGATTTTTTTTATTTAATCCTTCTGTCGAATATTTTGAGTTACTAAAGAAAACATTGATATCACCTGAACATGTTACGCTATGGAAAGGAGAAGAAAAGGATCAAGACTTGACAGATCAAATATTTTTTGAAAGATACCTTCTGAATAAGTGGCACATCTTACCTTTGTATGTTATCTAATACCGCTGTTACTACAAGATAGTCATCAATGTACTTTCTAATATCTTATGCTATTAATTTTAGGTACTTTATGGTTGATTCACGTGCTGCAGAACCGATAAATGAGACAAGAATAATGCATTATCCAGGGATTGTTAAACCATGGAATTTACCTGTACGTAGCTTGTTAATTAAAACCATGTTCTTGCCATTTCCCTTCTTGAGCTTAGGGGATAGAAACCCTAGTGAAGAACATGATGTTTTTTAGATAACCGTGATGTACTAATTATTTTAGTTGGCTTCTGTGTTACGAGAGTTCAGTTGGTGGTATACTGCTTTTAAACAGTTTATGAATGACTTTCCTGAGCTTGCCAATATTCTACCTAAGGCTGGAGGTTTCGATAAAGCTTATGAAAAGTATGATGATGATATGTCATTAATACTAAAGAAACACAGAGCGGAAAAAAAAAAAGAAAAATAAATTCCAAATGGAGAAACTTTTTTTGATTGTTTTTATCAGCTTTTTGGCGTACTCTATTTTCATCTAACTGATGCTACAGCCATTTCTGCGTAGAAATAGTGAATGGCGGTATAGTAGTGGATAATAATCAGCATACTGCTTTTTAGGGTAATCGTTTTTGAGCGTACAATTTGTCAAAATGACCTTAGTAGTTATAAACGTGTTTCCGCTTAACTTGCTTATTTTGAATTAGCTCTTTGCGTTAAGTGCTAAACAATGAAAGCAAATTTGTAAATCTAGCAACCAAGCCCTTTGTACTGTTTTTTGAACATGGGGAGCTAGGTTTTGAGAAGACATTTTCAGAATCACCGAAAAAATGAGTTTTCGAACAAAACTTTGACTGTCAGTACTTTCCCTCGGTACAGCAAAAACGAATCGCAAAAAGGTTTGCCTGCCTAGGAAGGATATGTATAGCTACATTCTAAAAGTAGCGATTGAAGTGTAAGATGGCTCTCAGGTGAGTAAAAACGTCTCAAAGGTCTACTAGTAGTTTAAATGTTGAGTGTAATATGAGCAAACAGTTGGTTGCTTATTATGCGTCTCATATCAAAATTACTATCAAGGCAAATACTACAGTGCATCTCGCTTCAATTGTGCAACTTTTTTTATGTCGACTTGCACTTAAACGTTTCCGCCTCTGTACGGGCTTTACATGCGTAGAAGAGCCAAGTTCGACTATTTGCATGCGTTTCAGGAGCGTTGTGAGCGAGAGGCAAAAAAGCCGAAAACAGTGCGAGTTTTCTTTGTAAACACGTCAAAAAATGACAACAAACGCTACAGCTGACAACTTTACGAGTTTTCTTTGTAAAACGCGCTCTAAATGACAGGAAACTCGCACAATTTTCGGCTTTTTTGCCGCAAAGCGGAAATGTTTAAGTGGATGCCGACATGTAAGAACGTTACAGTGTTTCCTAAGCAATCCATTTAGCTTCTACACATAATTATGTAAAGGGAAGTTTGTTTAGCAAATTTGGCATGTTGGATGGACTAGTTTAACAAGGAAAGAATTACTAAAATACATGCTTGATCAGCATGCACACTTTTACACTAATGTTCATAATAAATTACGTAAGTTGTAGGTCTTTTTAGTGTCAAAAACGGAGCGTTTCTCTACAAAATAGGAAAATTGTCCTGAACTGGCTGAGTGCGACACACAAATGGAAAAGCTGAGCTTTCAGCTCCTATTGTTAGCCATATTATTATCTATACTATCGCGTGGGGGTACGAACTGTAGAATTTACGAATACAGAAACTCTTTTGGTTTGCACAACGTAATTTCGAGTTTAAATAACGGACTTCGTTGTGTTTTTGCTTTGTGAACGTATTTGATGATTAGCATTCAAATTAATTGGATGATGAGCCTGTACGGTATCTAATTACTCTATAGTGTACTCGTACGTACCTACGGACTACGGAGCAACTTTTGGCGGAAATAGTTGTTTACAAACTGATATAAACCTTGGTTCATATGATTCACTAACAGTGAGCTTATGGGTGAAATGGGAGTACGTTATTGTATCAACAAAAATATTTTGATTGCTTGCTCGGAAACCAACTGGTTTGCCCCACAAAACCTTACTGGCGGGTTTTTTTGAAATACCTGCCTGTTGTTTGCAAGTTTGTCGTTTTTTTTAAATCATACGTAACGTTTTGTTTAGTTGTCCAAACCCGTATGCCTGCGGGTTGAATCCTTTGTTTTCAACAAAGCAAGGTGGTTGCGATGTTGCAAATGGATTTCTTTTTACTATTGGAGGTATTGTAGCCCAATCGAACGCCCAGTTGACTTATGAGCATTTCAAACCTGATGCTGTTTGGTGTGAAGAGTTTAACACTCACACAGAAGTAATGCCAGCAAATAAATGGGTACGCAAAGTTCTATTTTATTGACACAAAAACTCGTGTTATTTTCGTTGTCGAGTGTCGGCACAGCCTCTCCGTTTACGATGACGAAATGAGGTTATATACACAAGCTAAAGCATCCGCATCAACAACGTTTAAAAGCTGCTAAGAGTTGCTTTTTTTTTTGTGGATATATTATTCGTTTATTAATAACTTGATAGATGTATGTTTCACTTTCTAAAACAGCTTCAAATGGGAGTGTCAACATCATGTATTATGATCCTTTAGACATAGATTCAGGAAATACTAGTTACACTGTTAGTGTCTCGCCTACAGCTGTTGATGGTAACAACGTATCAATTGGTTGTGCTTACAGAGGACATGATATTGCCTTTAGACCATTTTATACAGTACGTTCTAAAAAACAAACTATGGAAAGCTTGAAGTACCTTTTTTTTTTCCCAATGCGCAACAAAATTAATCTAATAAAAGGGCCAAATTGCTGAAGTAACAGTTTGGAGTGGAATTCGAACAGCATCACAACTTAATGCAACTGCTAATGGCCAGCCAGAGGTTTCTGATCCTGATATGCTCCATCACTGGGAATTCCATTCAGGTCCAAGCAAAAGCGACTATTTATTATTCTTACATCTTTTTATAGCAAACCCACAAACAGATAAAAAAGGAGGTGCTATTGTGAACTCATGGAGTTCGGGAAACGGTAATGTATCATTTGCTCAAAGCCCACCACCATCTTCACCTTCCTCAACAACAGCTTCTCCGACTACAGAAGCACCAACAACAGCTTCCCCAACTACAGAAGCGCCAACCACAGCTGCCCCAACTACAGAAGCACCAACAACAGCTTCTCCGACTACAGAAGCACCAACAACAGCTTCCCCAACTACAGAAGCGCCAACCACAGCTGCCCCAACTACAGAAGCACCAACATCAGCGCCTACGAACAGTAGTGCGAACGCTCCAATATCTGTTATTTGGAGTGAACTTGTGACTAAAAACGAAATTATAATAGTAGACAACAACATTAATCTTGAAGGCACTTATTTCGTTTGAAAAAAAAAACCTGTTTTAGAAAAATGATGCTAACAGCTTTGTACATTAGGCAATGTTTTTCTACCAGATGGAGGAATTATTGAGTTTGGTAGTGGAGATATAACCTTTAATGTTGATGATTGCATTAAATCACCTTTTATAGAAATTAAGCCTACCAGTCTTGTACGTCACGTTGCATAGTATTTCCCAAAAATACAGAAAAGTTGCCGAGGATTTTTTCGCTGATTTGGTTTTCATAGACAAGGACTGTCACTATAACTCAGAGTGCAGCATGTGATACTGTAATATACAAAATAGCTTCTACAAACCTTTGTTTTGACGTAACAGAGAACAGACAACAGCTGGCAGGGAGGACATCTATATTATTTAACTTCAATTTTGGAGCTCCAAAGTGTACCTCTGCTGGGTATGCTACCAAATTGTCAATACTCTTTATAGTTCTAAGTGTACTAATGATTGTATAAAATACAAAAAATGCTGAGTGAAATCATTGCAAACTACGGTTTCGTACCACCTGAATTGTTATAGTTTTACCTCGTGGAAGCTGTCTAAGTAAAACAACCGACCTTTTTTGGATCATGTAACATAGCGCCTAATTTAGTTAAGGTAGTGCAAACCCAAGAGTGATACCAAAGTATACGCTTGAATAAAACTGAAATACAATGTATGAAAACTAAAAAAGGCAAGGTTAGCTTGTTTTGATAGCTATTACAGTAACAATATTGCACTGAAGTTCGTGAAAGTAGTACATACATACAGTTCATTTTATTTGTTCGCGCTAATCACGAAGTATTTGCACAAGTCAAAAATGTTCCTATCCATTTTTCGATACATCTAAATCTGGAATCCATTCAGTTATTGCGACTATATCAGTACGTTACCTGTCTCTACGCGGATAAGCACTATTCTATGCGTTGTGGTGGTATTCGAGTGCTTGTTTTGGTGTTGTTCGCTTTTTTTGGTTGTTTCTCGATTGGCGACGCTCAAGAGTTTACTGGATGGTTTGGTACAACGCCAAATTTAGTTTTACTGTGAAATAACGAAAAACAATAGGAGATGGCGACCATGACGCTATTTACACCAATGAAACAGGTATAAGACGCGCATAGCCGATACTATCTATTGAATAATGTGTAGTGCTCATTAATCTATTAATTAGGCATTATAACCCCTCAAGAGCTTGTATTCTCTTTAGATGGAGAGTATCTCATTATTGCGGACAGCGGCGTTAGCAGGATGAGTGATGGTTCCTTAAAGTTTTATCATGCAGAAAACTGTACGTGTTAGCATGTTCTAGTGGATTGTTAACTTGTTTCGTTGTTTCTAGATACATTCGCGAAGGCTTACTCAACTATTCAAAGTCCATTCGGCGATTTAACATTTGATCAAACACAACCTCAAGGCATTGCATTACGCTCAAATGGAAACATATATGTTTCTGGTATAAGAATGCTGGAAGGTCAGGCGATATTAGAGATTTATCCTAACGGAACTTATGCGAGCTCTATCGCATCAGGTGGTACGTTGTCTAATTAGACAAATTTTCCAGGAAACGAAATAGTTTTTTTTGTAATTGTTTGTTAAGATCCTAGTTTTATACGCCAAATGTCTCTATCCCCAGACGAAAAATTTCTTGCTGTTGCGTATTTACTTAAGGAGATGAGAGTATTCTCGACATCTACAGGTACACAAGTTTTCTTATTTTGTAACTTTTTTTTTTTTTTTTCACAAGCTAACGTTGATTAGGTGCTAGTATTTCACAAACAGGCATTATAGACGCCCAAGTATGTGCTTTCTATTTTCCTTTGTTCTTTTATTGCTGTTAAGCTAACATGTAAATAGGGTGCCCTGTTCTACGACAGTTCCTTAATCATTATTGGTGCTGATACACTGTTGAATTATAACTTTGATGAAGCATCCCAAGAACCCCAACAATTACGGAACTTAACTATAGATCCTTTTAAGAATTATCACTCTGTTAAAAGATATACTGCTAGTACTTTAATGCTTACAGCTGCATATCAAGCAGTAGCAATTGTTAATCTCGAAGGTGACGTGTTTTTCTCAATTTTTTCTTACTTGTATTCTAGGTGAATTATTAGGCGGTATTGATAATACATTCGGCACTGCCATTCAAAGCGCTGTTTTACATCCAGTAACTGGACAAATAATACTAGGAGTCGAAAAAAGGGATGACATAAAATTGATTGTTTACCCTCCATTTGTTATTCCTCCAACCACGCCGACAACTATGTCTCCTCCAACTGTTCCCGCTGCTTCACCTCCGACTGCATCAACTGTTGCTCCTACTACTGGTGCACCAACTATGCCTACTGCGCCAGTCGCTCCAACTACTGAGGTTCCATCTGCACCAACAATACCAGCAGCTCCTGTTGCTCCTACTACTGGTGCTCCAACTGTACCTACTATGCCAGTTGCTCTTATGGTTGAACCTCCTACAAGTGCATGTTCAGGGTCAGTACCTTTAGCTACATGCGTTAGTGGTGTTTGGACTTTTCCTTTTGGTTCTGAACCATTACCTTCTATTCGAATTCAAGACAATGTAACTATTGATGGTGAGACATAAATTTGTATTTTAACCAACTTTTCTCACCTTGGCGTAGGCGATATTCCTACTTCTGTTATCTTTCTTGCTCCAGGAGCAAATGTCACATTTCTGGAATGTCCAACAGGTAAAGTCAAGAACATATGCTTTTACTTTTAACTGGTTTGTTACTTATCTTACCTCTAGATATCACAATACAACTTGAAAGTTCTGCAACCATTACATTACCTCCAGGATGCCTTTCTGTACAAGAATTATCAGATAGAGTTGAAACAAAGGATTGTGACGTCTTAAGTGTTGAAGCAATTGATCTGTCTTATTTAATTCGTAATGATTCAGCATCATGTGAAGATGACGAAACATTCCCTTTTCTCTATGTTGGTGTAGGATGTGGTGTTGCTTTACTTTGTATTATCATTGCTATTGCCATACTTATTTACAGGTATTACAAGAGTGATACCGAAGTATTATGCGCTGAATATAACTAAAGTACAAAGTACTCATTGTAACTGTAATTTGGTGCTAAAAACGTGTCATCAGTGAATGGAATAGAATTGATTACAATAAACTTCAACAAAGAAAAGAAACATGTGGTTAGTATTCATGTACATCACTATGCTCTTGTACAGCGAAAGGAGGTGATTGCAGATAACTGTAGTTTAATTATAACATTGCATTCCAGTTCTTCTTCTTCTCAAATTTTCTTGTTTTGGTGGGTGGATTATTCATATAGGTCACCGTTCTCTCGCCAGCACTTAAAACCATTTTGATATTTACCATCAACTAACTTTGCACAGTGAACCCATAATTGTCCATTTTCATACCAGCTCTTGTATTCTCCCTGCTTGACATCTTTCACATAATTAACCTTTTCAGCCAGTTGACCATTTTCATGCCATCTCTTAAACTCTCCTTCCTTTTCTCCATTGTTGTAGTTACCAATCTCACGTATTTGACCAGTTGCGTACCATTCTTTGTACTCCCCATGACATTTATTATGTTTCCAATGATATTGCCGCACTATTTGTGTTTTTCCTATGATATTTGCCATGCAACGCCATTTTCCGTGTTTCTTTAAGTTAGAATCAAACCTTGTAGTTGTTGCTGTCCGTTTTGATAGTAAAGGGAACTTACAATACACTTCATGGTCCAAATCAATCATATCGAGCTGTAGCTCTAACGGCAAGTATGATAGGTTGTAAATCATCTATAGTCATTAATTAGCTTGTTACGTGAAGGTTAGGTAATATTTTGCATATAAGTCAACGTAGATTCAAAATTATTTCATTGCTTAAATGTTACTGCCCTGTTGATGTCGCTACGCTACACATCTTTACGTAAATAGAACCCACACCCTGTATAGGGCTATTTGAATCTACAAGCAACGGTTCAGCTTTACCCTAACATTGCTAATACAATGTAATCAAGTGATCTGCCTTTTCAGTTTAAAGCGGAAGTGCTATTGTAACATTCGTTCAGAGAAGAAATTGTAAGACCTATTGTGATACATCCCACAACAAATAATTGCTAGGAATGTATTTTGTAATTACACTTTTGAATAATTAGTCAAACATGAAAAGTGTCCCAAAACATGTAAAGTGTCCCAAAAATGTTGAACAACAAATGAAGCCCGCACCTAATGAAAAGAGTTCGCAGATCACTCTTGCTGCCAATGACGTTATAAAAATTTACCACAACAAAAGCGAGGAACCACAGGGCTCATTAAACGAAATTTGCACGGAAGTGGCTGCTATCTACGGCGTAATCCCTAATTCACTACAAAAGAGAGTTCACCGAGCACTTAGACGGGAGAATTTGGGGCACGGAAATTTAATATTTACGAAAACACAAGAAAAAAAACTCGTGGGGTACTGTATGGCGTTTGATGCGATGCATATGCCTTTATCACTTGAAGAACTACGGAGTACCGCACGTGTTTTGTTTAAAAAAAGACCCCAATCTGATATGCGAGGTTGGTTTGATGGGTTCAAGAAACGTTGGTCAGATTTCCTTACTGAGACGACTCCAAAACCAATAAGCTACCAACGCGTTACACCAAAGACTTTAGTCCTCACTAGAAAGTTCTGTGACGCCTATGAAGAAATTCAAGAGAGAATCCCAACCATTCCTGAAATTATGATCAACGCTGATGAAAAACTTTTTGTTTTCAAAAATAACAAGTTTACTCACCATGTGATGGGAGCACGGAGACGCACTAATCATGGTACAATAGCACTAAGGTCAGGCTTAAATGTGACACTGGTCCCGTTTGTATCAGCTACTGGGAGGGTCCTCCTCACAGTGTACATTATGGCGGCTAGAAAAAATGGAAAGCCAACTCAAAAGGCAAATTTCATGATCCACAAAGAACGTAACACTCGTTCATCATGGCCACGTTACTACTGCTATCACCGCAATGGTTATGTAACAAATGAAATTTGGCCAAAGATTTTGACAGTGTTCCTTAAAGAAATTTCGAGTTTTCAGGGAGATCGAACAGCAATTTTATTTTTGGATCGCTTGTCACCTCACATTAAAAAAGAACACCTCTTACAATGTATGGAAAAGAATGTGATGACCATGGTATGGCCAGCACATACATCCCATTTTCAACAACCTCTCGATGATAAACCATTTGCGACCTTAGCCAAGACTTTCACAAAACTGCATGCACAAGAGAGTAAGCATGCCATAGTGACTAGGAGCCAACAATATTTTAATTTGAGTATTGTTCACGAAGCAGAAAGACAAGCCTTATTACCTCATATCATTAAAAGCGCTTGGGAGAGTGTTGGTATATGGCCGTATGATCGTAAAAAAATTTTGGACCGGGCAAAAAAAATGTTGGTAAAAAAAGTTCAAACTCCACTGCGCCAAGTGACCCTGAAGTTGAAGAAGCTGAACTAGTAATGCAACATGTAATTGAATCAAAGATGCCTCCTAGAAAGAAAAGAACAATTTCCTTCCATATGGGAAAGGAGGATGTATTCGGCACAGAAGGGTTGGTCTATTATCAAGATGAGTATGATGAAAAAAAAGGCTTGAAAAAGAAGCTGCAGTAGTTAACAGACAAAAGCGCAAGGCAGCCTCTGTTGCAAAAAAGAAGGAGCAAGAAAGTCGTAAGAAGCAGAGAGCAGAAACCAAACTAAAAAATCAAATTCGCAAAAAAGAAGAAAGTGCTAAAAAAAAGTACTTCCATCAAATTTACACCTGTCGTGAATGTATGTTAAAGGTGTGGAGAGGTGGCGCAGGGTGGAAGTGGTGCATCAATTGTGGTACTCACATGGTGTGCCCAAATTGCATCAAATTGGACGCAGCTAAAGTGCGATTTATAACTCATGAGAATGGTTGCTCATATAGAAGTCGCACGTTGTAGAATATGCGCAGTGGTGTTAATGACGTGTGACGAAAGTTTTAAACTGCTAGATTAAATAGTGTAAAAATAAAAAATAAATTACAAAAAAAACATGGCATTTTTTTTTGGGACACTTTACATGTTTTGGGACACTTTTCATGTTTGACTAAATAAACAGATTGAGTTTTAAATAACCTCTTTGATTCTTCTATCACGGCTTTTGCCTCTTCTGTCGCATTCTCTGTCTCTTCTATCACAACTATCCTCTGCGTCCATGATCTCTTGTGTAATCATCTCTATCATCGTAGCGCTTTCCTCTTTTATCACTCCTTGATGTTTCTTTTTCCAACATTTATTCACATAATGTCCTTTCTGGTTACATCTGTACCATTGTATCTTACTCAAATCTTTCTTAGGTTTCCACCCGATGAGTTGTTAATTGTTTGTTTCTCATCACTTTCTTGTTTTTCATTCTCATCCAAATTCACAACGTTAGAATAACAATCATCTAGATCCATGGGACAACAAATGCAAGCTAATATAGAGCACTGTTCGCTTTCAATCAGGCCCATCACTTCGCTCAGGAAAAGAACCCGACCTTCGCTCACAAAATGTCATCCATTGGTGGGTGTGGCAGCACAGGTTAATATGTGACTAGTACCAAAATCCACTCGAGTGGATTTTGCAGGGTCGAAATAAAACCGAGCCGGCTCACTATTCGTTCAAATAAAGCGGAACGCAAGATAAAAGTCAATTGTATTCTATCAATGAGTTTTAACCGTACCAAACATGTCTGACTACGAAGAATTTTCTGATTATGAGGATGAAGAAGATTTCCTAGCTCAACGCGCTAAATGGAATAAGCAAGGGACTGGAGAAGAGAGTATTATCGAAAACCTACCAAACATGTTAAACGAAAGCTCTGACGAAGAATTTTCTGATTTCGAGGATGATGACGATTTCCTAGCTCAACGAGAGAAATGGGATAGCAAATCAATACAGGAAGGCTCTAATGGTACGTGGGTACCTAAAATCAAAAAACGTGCCAAAACAACAACAGCAAATGCGGTTTTTCTCTTTTTTCATTAACCTGATTCTGTGATGTTAGGCCTCGTAGATCCAGAGCACTTTATGATGAGAAGGACCTTCAACACAAGCGGCTTTGTTAAAAAGTATCCACCCAAAGTTAATGGCGCAAGGAAGCAAACTGTGTATAAAACAATAGCAGAGTATGCTAAACACGGTACAGCATCTTCAAAAGTGGTTGTTACGAAAGTAAATGTCGCAAAGTTCCCTGATAACGCAGGTACAAACACTTTTTGAAGTATAAGCTGCATGGCAAGATTCATGCCAAAATGCACAAGATTCACAAACTTGAACTTTTTTTTGTTTATCACGTGCGCCCATGGGCAAACATTTGTTTGAAGCCTTGATATTTTTATAAGAAAGACGTTAATCTTGACGCTGTTTATCACGTGTTTTCAATCATTTTATGATTAGAATCTGAATTTAATAGGATTCGGTATTTCATTTGTTTGGCATGACCCTGAGCGCAAAGCAAAAGAAGTACAGGTTGTTGGTACATTCAACACATGGCGAAGAGATAGACCAATTAATCTTCAGTGTATTGAGTTACACACAGGTACGTAAAAACACTGTGTTGTTTTGTATTCCCAACTTTAACTTGAAAGTGTAGAGAATGTTTGGGCTACAGTTGTATCAGAACTACCAGAGCTCGATGATGAAGATGCCAACCACGAGTATATATTTATAGTTGATGGCAAAGAGGTACAAGCATTATCATACGCTTTTTATTGAATTATTTTCAGGTTGTTGATGACACTAAAAGAGTTGTGGATCGCACAGACGGAAATGGAAAAGCGAATATTTTAGAAGATACCGAAGAACACTACTTACGAATAGAATCGACTGAAGGACCATTCTTGTACTGTGATAAGGTATCTAAAACCTCACAACTTTTTTTTGTTTTGTGCTAAACACTTTTTTTTAGGAGCCACAAGTACGTACAATACATGCATTGTAATGGTACATTTAATTTACTAAATAACATAGCCAAACGATTTCAGTTGGTACCTCAACTTCGCACAGAGGTAAAGTTGCAATTCATTATACAGCTCTTTGTTTGAATTGTTTAATTGATTGGTTTTAGAGACGTTTTCAAGTACTATGGCGCAAAAAGTTTATTTGCTCAAGACGAAATTCAAGTTGCAGAGCATCCAGCTCTTGCTTCAATTCGTGAAAGTACGTTTTGCTGAACCAACGCATGAATTTTCTTGATATTGTTATTGGTCTTAATGCTATTACAGTGCTACTCGTAAAGGCAAATCGGGATGATGGTGATATAAAGCAATTAGGTACTCATACACGCACACTAAAAGAAGGAAACCTCGCTTCTTCATCTCCAACACCCATTCTTATTCGGTACATTCATTTTGTTTTTTATCAAAATACTGAGTTGGTTTTTAATAGTGGCGTTGAACGTCTTGGTGTTATTGATACAGATAAGCTGTATGGCGTAAAATTAGGAAGAACGAAATCAAAGAAGGCAATTAAAGCTGGAATTTCCAAAGTTGGGAATGGACCTACAGTGACTAATCTTATTTGGTATGGAAATAATATTCGTATAATTTAATTCAACTGACCTTTTATGTTAGCATGCAAGCACCAGGTGCCGAAAGTTTTGTACTAGAAAGGAATTGTATAACTTCAAAAAGGTTGTCAGAAAGATTGGGGAAAAGAGTACAAAAAGTGGCAACTTGAGTATGCGTTACGTACTGCTTACACATCATTTGTATCTGGTACCCTTCATTCATCAAGATTTTGTTTCCATTAACTTGATGTTTGTAGCTGTTCATGAATCAAAGATTGGATTGGGCCTTGCAGAAAAGAACACCAATGGTGATGAAGAACAGAATGATAGCGATGATGAGTTGTCTGACTCGGATGACGAGTCTGAAGATGATGAGTTCTGTGTAATTATACACACTGGCAACTGGTACGTTCTAATACAAGTATTAGTTTGATTTTAATCTGATGAAAATAGGGGTTGTGGAGCGTAAGTTATTTCAATTATGAGAAGAAAACTAACAAGTTTTATTGTTAAATGTCTTGATAGGTATGGCAATGATTGTGAGTTGATGGCACTAATTCAAATCGCTGCTGCTTATTATGCCAAAGTAAACATACTCGTTTACTATCCACTTGATGATAAAGGCGCCGTATGATTTAACAACAAACAAATTATAGGTTTTTCTTTCTAATAATAAGTTATTCACATTCGTCACAGAAAGCACTAGATTCTGCACAGTCACTATGGAGTGCATGGATAGGAGATGAAGATAGTGATGATGAAGATGATGACGAAGGTGATAAAAGTGGCGGTGAGAAGGAAAGATACGAAGTACGTTCACAATGATTGGTTTGTAGTTCAACAAAGTTTATTTTCGCAATAGGTGCACTGCCCTTACATGTTCTTGGATATGCTGTACAAGAGAAAGTATAAATGGAATAAAGGCAACAACACCTAAATTTGCAAGAAAGCATAAGTGTTAAACAATCAAAACAAATAATAAAACTTACATTGGCACCGTCAATCACCTTTTTTCATTGTATGTAAAAAATCAAAAAAAAGAACAAATCTACGAGCATCTACAAGGTGCGTGCATCGGCGAATATAGACCTTACTCGTTACCATAGGTGTTGCCTAGAAAACACATTTGAACAAACAAAGAGCATTACAGTGTCCTCACTGAGGATCTTTTGGTTGTTTTTCAAATGTACTCAACTATGCGGCCTTTATGTACTTCTCCCAGAATCTACCATATAATGACGGTTCAGAAAGGTAACAAAACTGTTCGAAAACTGAGTGAAAAAGGTGTTTGAGATCATGCATAGCTGTCTCACAACATGTTGCTGTAAAAAAATTTAGCGAAAAGGAACCACACTTATTTTCTGCTAATAATTACATACTATTGCGTGTAACCTTATGTAAATTACCTTCTGGTTATGTTATGATAACTGAGTACTAACGTGTTAGTTGTGAGCCTCTTTGCATGGACATTGTATACCACTAGTGACCACTTGTAAGCCGTTGAACGATTCTTATTATCTTTCTAACGAAACCATGCCACTGTCTTGGTTTCAGTACTTAATGTTTTTAACTCAAGCCGTTCAAATAACACAGAGTTATTCAGATTCAGTAGAAAATCTCTTCCCTGCTCGTGGGACTGTAAGTTAATAATTGCTTTAAAAATACTGGTGGTAGGCTGTGTAAAATAAATCACTGATGTGACTGCTATCGGTTATGTTCGCATTATTGCTTTACGAGTCTTTTTTTTTTTTTTTTGATGGAGAAAACTATTGACATTTATTTGGTACCACTAATTTCTTCACTTTACTTCAGTTACAATTTGAGTATCACAACTTCGTGGCACATTTCACCAGCACAAGTGTGCGGGTAATAATATTGAACAAAACGCCTGTTTGAGGTATTCAAAAAGAAATCGCTTCAAAGAGCTTTATTTCTGCCAGTTATACTGTAATCTGCTCTTACAGTAATAATTCAATCCATTCAAAGGTATTTGACCTGCGTATACTTTCAAACAAGCGTTCAGGTAAAAGACATTTCTGTTGATTACAACTACACACCAGAAGTTTCTTGGAAATCAAACACTAATATTATACAATGTATATTATCATTTTAATTCTCATTTGCAAAAATAGAGCACATGTGGAGAATTCCGGATTCAAAGCAGCAAGAGTTTCAAACACTATTCTATAAAGAAGATAGTGACAACAATGGTTACATTTCAGGAAAACGATGTAAACAGCTGTTTATGCAATACAACTTGCAGTATGATAACAATGTCAACTCTACCAGTGTCATGTGTATTAATTTCTTCCGTTACATTATAGTAAAATGGACTTGGCAATGATATGGGGCATTGTTGATCAAGATGAGAGTGGCAGATTGAATATTCTTGAATTCACTGTTGCCATGTTTCTCATATTGTGCGTTACATGCAAATCAAAAGATTGTACTGCAAAATGTATATAATGACGTGACATACAACAACACAACAATAAAATGTCACAACAACACAACAACAAAGTGACACAACAACACAACAAGCTGACGGCAAAATGTACAGTAGACAAGTGCACAGTATGGCAAGATCTATTAATAGTACTCAATAAAAAGAACAAGTTTGCTGTTTAATGAAGTTACTTTAATAAGTACAGGCCAAAATTTATTCAAGCTCTACACCACCACGACATTTTTTATAAAAGTTTTTAAGTTTTGTTTTTGAAATTCTTGACAATGCCATCATTACTTCTACATCTAAAGGCTCTTTTCCTCTGTAATAACGGATGTGATTTTTTACTGTTCCGAATACAAGTTCACAAGGGTTTAGCTCCAGTGAATAAGTTGGTAGTAATAATAATTTCACATTTTTTGATTCACAAGCCTCTGTTACTAGTACTAGTACTTTGTCGGCACAGTGAATAGGGGCATTATCACATACCAAAATATCTCCAGCCACCAAATAATCATTTTTTAGTGCATAGTAAACAAAAGACGCCCAATCATGCTGTGTGTTCTTGTGTTTATGATACATACCAAGCACTGGAACCTATATAATTTTTTTAATAGAAATTTGAGAAAAAACGATTGTTGGGATAAAAACGTACATCTGCAGTAAGTGACGTCAATATAGTTAGGTTAGCGGACTTACTTAGAATAGGTTCATTAATAACTACTACTTTATGGCCACAAGGGCCTCGGCCATATTTTCGATAGTTGCCTAAAAAAAAAGTGAAAAAAAAAAATTAAAAAAAAAAATACAAACTTTTAGAAACAAAGTGTGTCTCGTCTGCAAACTTTAACTGTGATGGAGACACTGACAATACAAAAGAAAGAAACCTGTTATAGTGTAACATATTTTCTGGAGTGTATTTTTGAATTTGCTTGTGCTCCACAACCTGCAAAAAAATAAATAAAAAAATATCAAAAAATTTATATGTTCATACTTTCCAAGTCCACCCCATAGCAATAAATCTCCGTGATATCCATGCTTTAGAGATTTTATATGGCACAATTAATTCGTTGATTACCGTGGCATACTCAATCAACGTCAGTTGGGGGTCCACACTGTGTAAAAAAAGTACAACATCCCACACATTTTTTTCTTGCTCTAAACAACAATTAACTAAACTCAAAAAAAAAATCTACCTGGAGTAAACTTTGTTGTGCGAAGCCCCCCATTTTTGTTGCTATGAAAGGTGGGATCTACAAATTTTGTGAGCCAGTATTTTGTCTTTCCAGCAGATGCTCCAAAAAGCTTTCTAGCAAAGCTTTGACCACCTACTGCGGCAGCCAAACCTAACATATAAGTAGCTTTTTCTGTTGCCATATGTGATTTTGTGATGGAAAAATAAATACATTTAGTTTATTAAACAATGACACACGTACCTCCTGATCCACCTAGACCAGCAGGTTATCCAGTTGATCCTATACCATTGCGCAATAATAGAGGCCATATATGTACCATTTGTCATCTTGTTAAGAGTGATATGAGGTTCAAACGGAATGGTAGACAACACAGGTGTCCTTAAGTAAATAATGAAGATGTAATTTGCCTAAGCAAAACGTGGTGTAAACAAAGCCACTGTACGTTTATTTGTGCTACATTTGAAATAACATTCCTCACACAGACGGCCATGGTAAAGACCTGAGGACCAACATTCAGTTGAAGCAGCTGGTACAAGAGAGTTTTTTGTTTGCATCTCAATGTTATAGGCTACGAAGCTACAAAATAGCATTAAAAGTAAACGTCAGGTGGATGAAGCAAAAATCAGAGCGTCCCTGGGTTCTAGCAACATTCAAGCACGTTTGAAGCAAATGGAGCAATATAATAGTGCGCTGGAAGAATTAAAAAACTTGGCATCACAAAAACAGTGGAAAAACAGTCCACCTAGTATGTCTTTGTGTAACCTACCTGCGTTTTAATTTCACTTTAGAGGAGTTAGCAAAATACAATTACCTTTTGTCTACACCTGAACGTGAGGTCAAACAAGCAAGTATGTAATTTTCAAGATGGGTGTAACGCTGATTAGTTTACTCTCCAAACTTGTTTTCAAACCTTGAACAAGAAAAATCAATCCACACACCAGACAAGCCAGAAAAAAAAGACGTACGTTTGAGTTTATGAGTTTTGGTAGTTTTCACTCACATGTAATTTTAGGCTGCACTCCTATCCTCAAAGGTACACCGCACACAAAGATAATGCTAATTTGATTAGTTCAGCGGAAAAGGCTACATTTTGGGAAGAAAAAACGTACCATGTGGTTTTTTTTGGTTTAATAGTTAGTACTAATACGAGTAGGACATAGACGACATCAATAATGTCATCACTGTCCGAACAGTAAGTTTTACCAAATGTACAGTAATTTTAATGATTATATAGCGTTCCAAACGCAAATTTACTAGCAAGTGTGAGGAGGTAAACGTTATCACAATTTTCGTGCTTAATTTTGTAGACCAAACAATCACGTGTTTTTTTTTGCTTGTTAAATGCAATTAGGATGTTAAACAATTCCAAAACCGCATAAAACGCCAAAAAAAGGTAGTGTAATTGTTACAAGCCTTCACTAACTAGTTTAGCACGCTCACGCTGCACAAATGCGCATGGAGCAACAATCAAGAAAGAAAAAAAAGGAAGAAGAGCTTGAACAACTTGATGATGAGCTAGCACTACAATACTACGCAAACACACATCAATTGTATGGGTTACCAGAACCTCTTGTTCACACTCACTTGTACACTAATGAACATGAGACAATTGTGGACGCAGCATTAGTGGGGCATTTACTCAAGTGCATTGTGCGTAATTTGATAATTTTTTTTTTTCAATAACGAGTTTTTCAGAAGAAGAAATCAGGTGTACTCTGCTACTGCCAACAGCCTGCTAGTAAAATATTTAATAGAAAAGATTGTATTTATTATTATGTATGTCATCGTAACCAAGCTGTGTGTGATTTTTCAGTTAGAAATACTATGTAAGCTGTCTACAAATAAATATTAGATTTTGTTATTTTCTGGATTTGCGAATAAGTCTTGCCTACTGTGCAGTTTTTTTAATGTCTGTGACGACACAGGAGTAATATTTTCACACTTTCTGATTTTCAAACCATTGTGAGCTTTTACTGCACATGTTTAGACACAATGTGTACATATTTCTAATGGCTGTGTGTTAATTTTTGTTACAAGTATACTTTGTACATTTTGCCGTCAGCTTGTTGTGTTGTTGTGTCACTTTGTTGTTGTGTTGTTGTGACATTTTATTGTTGTGTTGTTGTATGTCACGTCATTATATACATTTTGCAGTACAATCTTTTGATCTGCATGTAATGCACAATAGATGGAATCAAATGTAAAACCTTACCTCATGTGCCTACAGATGTACCTCCTGAACTCAAAATCGACTATGAAAATGGTACCATCGGTGGGACAACTGGCGCTGGTGTGGCTATCAGTAGTAACAAGTACGAGACACAAAAAAAACCAGTTGAACAAATACCAACTTTTCTTCCAATTCAGAGAGCAAGAACACCTTGAAGATTCAAAGGACATGTGGTGTATACCAGATTCAGAGATGAAAACATACAAAGCTCTGTTTCATAAACTAGATACGTCTAACGTTGGATACATTGATGGACAACAATGCAAAGAATTATTTGTTCCTTACAAAATGGGGTATGCAACATGTGATATAAAACGTTTTTTTGTGCTTATTACCTATTATTAAAGAAATGCACAATTGGCAGTTATTTGGAGTATTGCTGATCAAAACAGGAGAGGCAGATTGAATGTTCTCGAATTCACTGTTGCCATGTTTCTCCTAAATGGAATCAAAAATAAAACTGTAACTCATATACCTGCAGATGTTCCTCAGGAACTAAAAATTGATTATATACATGGCACTATTGGTACCAGTACAGTGGAAACTGCAGAAGGTAATGGAGCTGGTATGATAACTAGTGGCACTAAGTACGAACACAAAAAAGATATTTCTCAGTATTTTTTGCAAAGTCAAACTTTACTTAGAACAGAAGTTCAAAATAGTGATAAAAAATTATGGTGTATACCCGATTCAGATATACAAGCATACAAAGGTCTGTTTCGTAAACATGACACTTCCGATGTTGGATACATTGATACCCAACAAGGCAAAGATTTATTTTTGCTTTCCAAACTAGGGTACAGCACACATGCCAAAAAAACCCAACTTGTTCCTGAATTTCGTTTTAGAACTTCACAGTTATCGCGTATATGGACCATTGCTGATCAAGACGGGAGTGGCAGATTGAATATTCTTGAGGTCACTGTTGCCATGTTTCTCATAGACGGAATCAAACATAAAACCTTACTTCATGTGCCTGTAGATATTCCTGCTGAACTAAAAATAGATTATACAAATGGTACTATCGGTGGTAAACCAATAGATATTACATCTGCCAAAAGCTACAAAAAATTAGAGTGGACTAAGATATTGACGATGTCCGGTTTTGACGAACAACGCACACAAAACCTTGGGTTACTGTTGAACTGTATGTGCGTTAATGACATACATGAAATAACAGGTGAAGTTATGAAGGAATTAGGCTTTACAGTGCTTGAACGTGCAAAATTTGTAAAGTGTCAAAACAACTCCTTTCAGTAGTAAAATAAAAATGGGAATTTTTAAGTAATCCACCTTGTTTTCCTATGGGAAAAGTAGACGGAAAAACTCTTCCTTAATTCCCATTGAATTTATATGAAATTCCATAAGTATTACTCATAGAATTCTTAGAGTATTACTTTTGGAATTGCGTATGTATTTTATATAGAATTCTCTATGTATTCTTTATAGCATTTCTTAATGTATTTTTTGTAGATTTCAATAAAAAATACTTTATAAATTACACAAAATATTATTCGATACTTTGGTTCAGAATTAATGCAAAGTCATTTTATTTATTGATCATTACAAAATACAAACATCCTAAATAACACGTACAAGTTAAATACATCATGTCTTCATAAACGAAAGAAGTAATTTGATTGCATTTGGTTTTGAGAGCCTGAACAATAATTAATGCATTTGTAAACGCTAAATTAAGAACGCGTAGGGTTTTTTGATAAATTAAGTGGAAATAAGCTTTAAAAACAACGTACTTGGAGTTAATGCTTTAAATACATTCTTTAATGGTGTAATAAGGCTGTTGCAATGCTTTAATCATCCTAAAACAAATAAGTAAGAGATATTTATGTTTAAGTGATTTTCCAAACCACCTAAAACGCGTTCTCTGTTACTTTTTGGATTAATGCACTTTAACCTGTACCATTGGCTTTTTCACCTTTAATAATAGCATGTGGATATTGTTTGCTAGAAAAACCTATGTACCTAAGGTGTCGATGGTTTTTTGCAAATATAAAACTAAACCCTAACCCTAACTTAATTTGTACCTTTCATAAACCTCAACCCTAGCCCTAACCCTAACCCTAACTAAATTAGTACATTATTTGGTGGATTTTGTACAATAATTCTGAAAATTCTGTATTTAAGGGAATATTATGGTAATTCTATCAAAAATCCTGCCATAAAAAAAAAATAAAAATAAGAATTCTTCACAAATTACCTTAAAAATCCCTAAAACAAAGGAATTTAGTGGGATTTATATCCAAAATCCCGTTTTCATTTTACCACTGTTGTAGTAAAGATAAATTAGTGATTAGTTGACGAGTAAATAAAAGTTATGCATTACTTGTTTCCAATACTTACTATGGTGTACAAGTAGCAGTACAGTAACACTAGTCAAACACAACTTCAGTTGCTTCGTCCAATGTTTTTTTGTTTACTTACAAAAGAGTATTGACGTTTCACAAACGTTTTTTTGTGGATATTATCATTTTACAAAACTTATTTGTTTTGGCTTTCTTTCAGTTGTTCCTTAAGTTCTTGAACTTCTTTTTGAAGCGCCAGTTTATCTTCATAAAGCTTCTTATATTCTACCTCTACTCCATTCTCATAACTTGTATAAGTCACCTCCTCTTCATAATCATCATCTACTGTTCTAATCATATAAAATCCATGTAACTTATTATTCTTATAAGAACAAGACTTCACTAATACTCCGCTAAAGTTCCATTTTTTATACTCTCCTTCTAACTTTCCATTATCATCATAAAAGCAATCTAATTGCATTACTCCTTTGTAATTCCATTCGTCATATTTACCAACTTTTACTCCATTTTTGTAAAAGCAATGAACACAGTACTTACCATCATCATTCCAAGTCTGATACTCTCCATCAAGCTTATCATTCTTATAAAAACAACACTTTGTAAATTCTCCATGGTAACCCCACTCAGTACATTCTCCCTCCTTCATACCTTCCTTAAAGAAGTGCTTCTCCTTTAACTGGCCATTATCATAAAATTCTTTAAATTCTCCTTCTTCTAATCCATCTTTAAATCCAACAACTGATTTCAGTTGTCCGTTCTCATGCCACTTTTTTTTCTCACCTTGAATCTTCCCGTCTTTATAAAAACACTCAACTTTCAGTTGACCATTACTAGGGTACCAGCATTTGTATTCACCATGCCCAACTGCTGAGATAGAGCTGCTAACCAAATTCAGGCGGCGTGATCTGCGATCTGCTTGTTTTTCTTTAATTTTACTCTCACTGACTTCTTTGTAGAAAGCAGAACACTCCAACCGCCCACCCTCATCAAATTTCCTCTTTTCTACTATGTTAAGACCACTTTGCGTTTTAGTAAAAACACGTGTTTTGTACAACACCCCAGAGTCAGGACGTAAAAACTTGTGTTCACCTGTTTTCTCACCATCCTTGTAACTACCTTTAAATATCACTTGATTAGTTCTACTCCATTTTGTACAATCCCCATGATACTCATTATCCTTGTAATAGCTGTGCTCCTTTAATGAACCATCATTGTGCCACTCCATATACAAACCCTGTTTTTCTCCATTTTTATAGAAACACTGACGAATATCAACACCGTCTTTATTCCATTCTTGAAACTCTCCTTCCATCTTTCCATTATCATTAAAACAATACGCTTTATGTAACTGTCCATTCTCGTGCCACACCTTTGTTTCTCCTTTAGGCTTTCCTTCAATAACGAATCCAGTTAAATGGATTTGTCCATTTGAATACCACGTTGTAGCTTTTCCAGCAACGTGATCGTTCTTGTTTTGCCATTGGTGACTTATTTGCCCGTCTTTGTACCAAGCTAAAAACATTCCTTCCTTGATTCCCTCTTGGTAGTAGCACTTCTCTTTCAAATTACCATTATCGTGCCATTGTATCCAAAGACCGTTTTTACTGAGATTTCTGTAAAAAACGAAAAAGTTAGCGGCGCATTTGGTTTTTTGCGATGAGAACTAACGCAAAAGCGTTAAAAACCAGTCTAGTACGTACGCTTTAAAATGGGTCTTCACAGCTGCTAGTTTTGACAGCGAATGTAAGGATTTAAAGGTGTGATTGTTGTAATTGCTTATTTCGACCTTTAAAAGTGTGTTAGTCGCGTTGAAAGTGAATGGAAGTCGTAAAGATCTTCGCCAGACGTACTAGTAGATCGCATGGTAAACTAAGCAAATTCATAGCTGTAAAACCTCTTTGACGCACGCTAGCGCGTTAATTAGTGTAAAATGGGCTTAGATCTGATTTTGGCGGGCTTTGTTAAGATACCTTTTTCTTTTGATCATTTGCCGGCAATAGTGTTTACAACACGTAAAATTTATCGAGTAACTAACAGGATTGGCGCAGTTTAGACAAAATCAGGCTATTGGTAGCTATGAAAAACGTGTTGACTTTTTTGAGAATCAATTGGGAGACGTTGTTGTCCATGAACTGGCAGAGCCTATATAGATAGCGTACCTCACCACAACATCATATCGACCAATGTAGATGTAACGATTGAAGTACACGTGCCACTAAAGAGTTATTCTTTGTTGCTATGTTTGATTTTTTGTGCGTTTGGTTTTCAGTTACAAGTGTTGGAGTAGTAGATATTTCTGTTACACCTTGTTAAGAAGGTTTTATTTTATGTACAAGTGAGGTATGTACAAAACAAAAATTATTTACAAAACTACAAAGTCTACATCAGACACAGAAATTTCTTTAGCTTTTCTATTCGCATCTAAGACCACGTGTTAACTTTTTGGGTTTTTTTACTGTTGCGGTGTATCCGTGCCCATTCCAATATCTTCGTATGTCATTGGGGGAGCAGATGGACTGTGCTGGATTGGAAGAGGTGCCTAAAAAAGGTGAGTAAAAAAGGTTTGAATGGTTTATGTTTTCTTTTTGTTCGTACACTGCCCAAGCCTTGCTGATGAGGCTGCGCGTACGCTTTAGGCATTTGAGGGTTTACATAAGCTTGTGGATTCGCATTAGGCGCCTAGTAAGCAACGGTTAAGGGAGAAAAGTAAATAGTTTGTTTTGAACCTGTACAACTTGAGGAGGTTGTTGAACAATGTTGTTGTTGTGGTAATGGTGATGATGTACATGGACCACAGTAGGTGCAGGTGCAGCCTTTGTTGGTGGAGGACGTGGTATAATCAACAAAGGACAATTGAGAGTAAGCTATGAACGAATAAGCTGGTAAAAGATAACCTTAAAATGCACCTCTGGGCTTCTTCTAACAAAGACTGTAACAACCAAGAAATATCTAACGCTTATTGTCTTTGCTGTATCAATAGTTGGATTTATATCTGTAGGTATTTGAACATTTATAGGTAGTTCAAATATGGATACAGGAGTAGGAGAAAACCTAAAGAGAAATCAACAAAGGCAAAAAAACTTTATATTTCATTGTAAAACTCGTTTGTTTTCTTCGCGTCAGACACTCGCAAATACCGTTGGAGTATTGATAGGAGTAGCTTTGGTTATAGAACGATGTATACAAAAGCGTATGAAGTTAAATGTGAATTGTAGTTTGTAATTTAGCGCGAAAACGAATGGCGTTCCTTTTATCTTTATGTCACGTGATTTTAAAATATCGATAAATTGTGTACGTACTGTGACATCATATAATCTGCGTGAGAGAACGCAAGATTATCACGTAAGTTACCAGCAGCCCAAATCTGTCTAATGTCCACTGAGAATTTCGAGATTGGAAGCAAAGCCTTATTTTCAAGTTTTAGATGAATTGCCATCACATCTCCTAGAAATATGTTAAGAATGTATCCACAATAATTAAAAGCAATAGTAGATGGTTACATAAAGTACTACGAAAAATTATAGGCGCGTACCAGGGAACATGGCATGTCTTAAGAGAGTACATTCTGTTTTAATAGGTTTTGAAGAAACACTTTTTGTTTGAGCAAATAGAGTCTGTGGTCTAGCAACTGGAGTAGGATCTGCTAGAACGAATACCTCCTGTGACGCTTGACCTATTTTTTTTTCAAAAAACATCAGTGTTTACAGATACGAAGCAACGTAAAACTCCAAAAAAGAAACAAAAAAAACCACAAAACAAAAAAATCCAAAGACACAACTCGGGAGTTGGTGCAAAAAGTTGGTCTGGAATATTGTTTACACTCTAACAAATTGATCTGAGTTTGTTGATCTTTTTTGTGACACTTGTACACGTGAAAGTTATGAACTTACTGTTAGGGTATCCGGGTACTTCTAAATGTGCGCTTAGCGTGTATCTGAGGCGAAATATGCCCTTGGGATGACCACACGTTGACGGGATACCCATTGGGAGTTGAATTTCAAAAGGAAATGTATGTTCACCTACGGGTAATTTAATCGCGTTGTTGCGTATTAAGTGATGGTTTTTACCTCCTGGAAGACGTTTTGAATATAACGGATTTGAAGGATCGCCTATGAGGTAACGAACTCGTTCTAGTACTTTAACCCTCTTTACGTTGGATTTGGTGATACTCCCTTTGCGTTTCTTTTTTCTTGTGGGCTCTACGATACTTTCGACGCCAACAAACGCGATACGCAAATATCTACGCTTATGTTATTTATTGGTTGTATAATAACGCGACTTTACCTTATTGTAAGCGGTTTAGCTTTACCATAGCTGACATGTCCTCGTATTGTTTCGCCAGCATACCAATGATGTCGTTTTTCGTTCAGCTTTATCGCAAATCGCACCATCACCGAGTTTATTTTTTTTTTTGCTTTTTTTTCTTTCAGCAAACGAAAAGCTCCCAGTTTTCTATCCGAAATCACATAGTTGCTTGAAGAAATAGAAAGTCCTTTGTGAGCATAAATTTGCTTCCATTAGAGCTCAAAAAGAAACGACAATCACATAGAACAGCCTTGAAAACATACCACAACTGGATGTACTTCTAGCGCATCAAATTTGTTGGTAGTGAAATCCCTTGTCTACCCTTTTTCACTATAATACGGCCTAGTACCTTCGAGGGTTTGTACTTGGGCAGCATTGCTTTTGAGGCGTTTTCAGAAATCCCAAAAAATGATTTTCGAAACGAAAAAAAAATTGCTTTGACTGTCAGAACTTTTCCTCGGTACAGCACAAACGAATTGCAAAAGAGTTTGCCTACCTAGGTAGGATATGTATAGCAACATAGCTACATGTTGAAAGTGGCGATTGAAGTTAAGATGGTTGCGAGTCAAATATTTCATACTTTTTCGAAACATCTCAAAAGCGATAATGCCCCAGATCACGTACCAGACAAATTAGAAGATCAAGCTACATCCAAATCAACAATCTTGTTGAAGTCTCACCGTTGTAACGCGATAAGTAATACTTGGGATACTTGTCATTGTGACAAAGGGGTAAGTTTTTAAGGCTTGAATAAAGGCACAAGTATCCAAACATCAAAATTTACTGGTAGTTCACACTTTCAAAAAAAGTCTAGCACACCTCAAAAATGGTAGTTTTGGCCATATTTTGAGTATGCTTCAGATTGCATATGTTTCTATAATGTAGTTGAACCAGAACTTACTGGTAATTAGTGTACTTCAATCAACTATTTCATTGAAACTAAAAACAAGTTTTTACTGCCTGGGATCATATTCTTCTCCTCTATCACCACCATGTTTTGCAGGTAATTCTTTTAGAACATAGTGATTAAGGATTACATTCTGTCGTTTCTGGGATTTTTTATCACTTTCAGTGTTCCACATAAAGCTATCATCACCCGTCTCTATACCTATGGTTTACCACTATAGGAGTTTTAGAGACAGAACTTAGTTTTTACATGGAGAATCTTCAAAAACAGTTTCTTTGAAACTATGCTGTTAGTACTACTTTGAAAGACTATCTCTAACGTACGCTGTAGTAAAATCGAAGAGTTACAAGAGTTACAACCCACACGAACCCGAGAAACTGAACATGATTTAGAGTTTTGTAAGTTTATGGTAACTGTACCATCCGTATTAATGTGGACGTCTCTAAAAACGAAAAGTTAGAGGTCATTTATACTTTTAGTTTCATTTGCGTCACTTACTCAATATTGGAAAACTGCGTACTGTCTCAGAGTTAGTGAATGAGGTAAACTAATTTGTAGAGTACCGTAATGACATGACGCTAGAAGACTGTTAAATTTTGAGGCATGGTAGCAAAGAAGACACATCATTCCAAAAAATAGTTGAAACGTACTCTAATCCGATGTTGTCTTTAAAAACCGATGATCTTATTATCGTTTCATTCCCATCCACGGTGTCTACTACAAATCCTATTCTTATTAATTATTTTGTTTCTGTTCAAAGGACTATACTAGTATTTGAGCTATTTGCGTTGTCAATAACACTAGCGATATCTAGATTATTTCCCACAAAACTGGTGCCTTCAATATTCACAGAAATTGTATCTACTGTATTGATGATGCTATCCGACAGAAGAACTTAAAGAAAGGGATTAATGAACCTGTAAAAAAACAATTGATCATGCCTGTATTGCTCGGTTCGAGTGTATTATCCTGAAAAAAAGAGCCATTGACAACAAGCTGAACTAAATAAGTTGAAAGAAAAAGTATCACGTGATTGTACATTTCCATATTGTTTAAAGATGAAACCTCGACTTGGACAGTTCGCATTTGTTTGAATAGAATTGTTTTCGAATTTACAATTTCGAATTGTAGTCACGTTGTTGCTTTCAGATACGAGTAAACTTATGGAAAGACTCCGGCATCCAGTGATTGTGTTTCCCCAAAAATTGTTTTGCGAAATTAACGCTTCGGCTCTAAACAGGTAAATAAGCGTACACCTGAGTAGGTAAGTATACACCGTGTTTTGGATGGACAGTACTGGCTCAGGAGCCGTAATAGAATTGAAACTACAAGAACTAAACAATCAAGCGTCAAAATTAACAATTATGACAGGCGCAGATTCAATATCTTTGAAAACTGAAACTCTGAATTGAGGAGATACATCGCCAGTTACAGGGTCAACTGATGCTCCAAATATACCAAAATCCCTATCATTACCAACGACTTCTTGAGAAGCCCATACTACCACATACTTATTTGTATCAAAGGCAGCACTTGGGTTTGCGTTCTCGCTTTTTCAGAAGATTGACTTATTGGAAAAATACGAGCTGGACTATGTACTCCGTTTTCATCAAGTAGCATTGCTACACTGTCAGACTCTGTTCCAGAGACCTCATATGCTACCAAGTATCTGTCAGTAACAGCATCCTAAGCTATTCCCTGCTCAACGTTATCAAAGTCAAGTGGATCTATAACAGCGAATTGTCTGACATCTCCAAAAGATAGCACAGAAGGTAGAATGCAGAGAAAAGAGATGTACAGTAAAGGTGTCATTAAACTACAACCTTTAGATTAGAATGATTATACTTTACAAGTGTTTTAAGTGTTACGTACTTTGTTGTGTTCATTGTAGATGTTTATGTAAATGCATTAAGAATGACATAAAGTTGTCAATTAACTACAAAAAACAATGGAAGAAGCATCGAGTACCGATAAAAACAGATGTCACTACGGTTTCTGTTGTTTTTCGACGGTAAACAAACGTTTTCAGACGGCTAAAACCAATTTTTTTGTTTAACGACGTTTCAACAAACGGGACAATCTACTCGCAACAAAAACTGCGAATTTTCCGCTTTGTGAGTGCTTGTCTACTTTAATTAGGTAGATAATAGTTCTGCCACCCTGTATGGCGTTATGGAATGATTTCAGGTCGCAAGAATATTCGGTTCATGTGAAATCAATGATTTACTATTCGCGAGCGTGTTGTCATTTCCCACGTGTTTAATATCGTAACAGTACTAGTTTTCGTGACAACTGCCATACAACGGCGTGTTTGTGATAGTTTTTAGTTGTACCACGTTTACTTAGACTACATCCGCCATTGAAGTAACGCTTTTCAATTTCTAACTGCCTATAAATCACGTGTACAAACCAATTTGGTTATGACTTCTCAATGAAAGGCTGCTCCTGTGGAGCGCAAAAACTGTATTTGATCACTGCTAGGCAGCGTAACACCATTGAGTCCGTTGATGGTTCGTGACGCTTGTCCAAAGAATGGCAGCCATCTGGGTTTTTTTAAAATTGTATGCTTTGTATTGTGATCTGATTTCTGGCTTTAATCACGTTTTAAATCATGAAGAAGGAGTCTCTTGTAACTTCAGTAATCCGTTCTTATCAAGACGATAAACAAGCAATGCTTTTGTTCTTGTGATACCGAGATCAGTCCAAAATTTTTGTTGTTGTTCGTCCGTCTTCTCTACTTCAAGTTTAAGCCTGTAGAATGTGTCAAGGCGATTAAAAAAGCGATATTAAGCATTTCAACAGTGAGAGCACCTCTTGCAGTCCTTTTTATAAGCAATATCTGCTACATGCTTCATCAGCGCGGTAAGTACTCCTTTATCGTTGTCGATAGCGTATATTTCCTCTAGTTGCAGTTCTTTTCCTTCCCAAGTTGAATACCTTTCTTTGTGGTTATTAATTTGTTAAGTCGCTAGTTTAGAACCTGAAGTAGTATAAAGCCAAACCTAAGTGTTAGTTAGCGTTTTTGGGAATGACATTTTATAAATGAACGTGCCAACCGGTTTCGCCTCTATAAATGCTATTGCTACATGAAAACAATCGCCAAGATCTCGTTTAATAGCTTTAAGAATTGTCAGTGGATGTTAGTGTATTTTTTCGTACAATCAACCGTTAGGTTCGTTTTACGCTCTCTAACACCCAAGTAAGCCTAAAGGCCGTTATTTTAGTATGTTTATGTGTTGAAACCTTCAACAGATCGAAAATAGTTCCAGCATCGTCTTTGGTAGCGTCTCTGACGAGACACAGCGCCATGGTAACTCGTACAAACAGACGAAAGGCAAAATCCCAACTTAAAAACTTGTGCTAAGTTTGATTCTCCGTTATGTGACAACCTACAGGTACGTTCCAGTGGAAAAAAGAGTATTATGAGGATGGTTCGGTATGGAAACAAAACCAAGAAGCAAAAGACGGACATCACCATTGCTGTAGCTAACACAGAGACAACTTGTTTTGTTGTTGAAAAAAAAATGCTTTTGTTAATAATAATTCAACTCAAATTTAACCCTACAAAGTCTTGCATATTGTATATCCATGTAAGCGAATTGTTCATCTATCCACACATCAAGTACACAGTGATTGCTATGTAATCTACGCACTAACACTTTCTGTTATTCTATCCAAGTCATATGTATCTGTCCCTGCTCACGCCATTCTCTGCACTCACCCTTTCGTTTTCCATTAACATAATTGTAGTGTTTCCATAGTACACCGTTTTTATACCACTTCTTGTACTCTCCATCAAGATTACTACTTACATAATTACATTGAGTGCTGATTTGTCCAGTGTAGTACCAAGTTCTGTACTCTCGTTCAAGATTACCAAGAACATAACTACAACAAAGCTTTGGACGACCATTCTTGTGCCAACTTTTGAACTCTCCATTCTCTGCACCATGATTCCAATCTTCAACACCTAAAATCTTCGGGTTTATCCTTCTAGATGGTTCTACCAAATATTTTGTCCATTTCCCATGTTTATTCAATTCGTTATCATATCTTGTTATGATTGCTGACTTTTTTGAGAGCAAAGGCCACTTTATTTCCAATTCAGTGTCCAAGTCAATTATATCAAGCTGTAGCTCTACTGGAAGATGCACTAGATAGCATTCATCTAATTCTGAGGTATTTGTCTGTTTTAACGGTTCATTAGCTATTGTAAAGGCATGTAGATTGTGAACAAGTGCCTTTTGTGTTGCTGTCATTCTGTTACAAAGTACTGGTTTTTTTTGTATTAGAAATTAGACACGTGATAAAACAGTTTGAAAGGGACTAGTCTTGACTATTTGGCTATGTGGTTCCTAGATGCAAACAAGCCAATTTCTTCTTTGACCACATTGTACATAGAGGCGCACGTTTTTAAGTTAAACACAAGATACAGTGATGCCATAATACGTATGTTTGTGCTTCTTGCCTATGGAGTCAATGAGATGCAACTATGAAGGAGCCCTAATGTGGGTCTTAAATGTAGCCATAGACTTATTAAACTAGAATTTATTCATCCGTTTCTGTCTTCTTGGAAGTAAAGCATATCTTCTTTATGTCTTTGTAGTAGTGCTTCCTTCTTCAGGAATACTTGCTTCAGAAAGCGTTTCATATCCTACTGTTTGTTAGTTGTTAGATCAAATATAACATGAAAGAAAAGTACTAGTAATACTTGTAATGTCTCCATTCTCTTCACTGTTTTCAGTGTGGTGCATAATTGTTGTTTCATTTCCATTTTCTTTTAATCCTTCTTCTAGAAATACATCAAAAGCAAAGACAATCAAGTATAAAACAGTACGTTGCATTTTTGAGTATTCTACATGTTTTCTTCTTTTGTACTTCAAGAATAAGACAATCGTCACAAACAATAACGACAAAAGGACTACAGAATATATACTACCCAGTATAATACCAAGGCTGTATTTGTCAATAAGCCCTACAGAAACAGGTTTGTACAGCATGTTTCATTATCAGGATTGCAAAAAGAATGCAGCTTCTGTTCACTTACATTGCAACAAGTGAGTGTTATCACATCTACCACATTCAATATTGTTACAAGATAGTTTACTGTATCACTAACGTTAGCAAGTTTAATTGTTATGAAATAAGCACACCATTCTATAAGGCGAGAGTTGTTAAATGTCCGTTCATCAGGACAAATACTCAATAAGTTGTTTTCAAGATTCCTACAATTTTCTTATCAGATGCCAGACACGATACAGCACCAAACAAATTTTGCTTGAATGCAACTTACACTCTTCTTAAATTATTCCCTACTGGAGGTACACTACCATATAGTAGATTATCGCTTAGATCTCTAGTGAGCTAAGTTAGTATCAACCGCAGAAATTATCTTGCATTTGGGTTATTCGTCCTTCAAAAAAACTCTTTGGAATCGATCCAGTTATGTTGTTACTTGATAATACCCTACCGTGCCATTAGATAAATCCAATATTATTCATAGTAGACGTACAGTATACTCATGTCTCGAGGTAACTCTGTAGGTAGAGTTGTGAAAAAGTTGGCTTCTCCAAAACTAGTTTTTTGTTATTCCTAACAACCCAAGGTTAAAACGCACAAACTGACTAATCTCGATTGTGAAATAGCCTCAAGAGAACCACTTAATTCGTTTTCTGATACGTCCCTAAACAAGAAAACCAATTGGCAAACAATCATGAATGAAAATGCTTACAAGCTTAGCATTGAAGGTGATATTGCCTTTAGAGGACCATATAAGTTGTTGTTATTGAGAGTCACAAACTGAAGTGACGTTGCATCACCAATGAAATCAGGTAAACCGCCAGTAAGTAGATTGTCTGATAAATTCCTGAAGAAAGTTAAAAAACCTGACGTTAAGCAAAAACACGTGTACAAGTCCACAAGTATTGGGGAAACTGTATTTGATATTTCCCCGGTGATATTAGTACCGCGTATAGATATAATCTCTAAAGAAGCATCTAATAATGTCGGTGGTATAGTGCCATGAACTCCTCTTTGTTGATGAATTGCGCTTAGTAATTTTTTTAGAGCGCAAAGCAGTCTCTTTTACGCAACGTACAATTCTTGAAAGTTAGAATCTACTCTGTCAAAGATATCGGGGATAGTACCAAATAGCGTGTTTTCTTCGAAAAACAATTCCCTACGCACGTGTCATTAGACATACAGGATTATTTGATTGGTATTTTTCACGTGGATCACAGAACGCACATTCGAGAAACCGAACTCCCTGAGCACACGAGAAAGCTATGACCAGTGCTATCTTGTATACTACACCAAGAATCAACGTTGGCTGTATCTAACTCAAAAGGCCATCCGGAGAAGCTCGCTAGAGGCACGTATAGTTAGCTATACATACCCAAACAGCATATTCACCTTTAAAGTCTTTCAAGAAGCTCACGTATCGAGAAGAGAGTTTAGCATTTACTAAAATAAAGAAGCTGAGTGCTAAAACGAATACTGACAGTAGGGTCGGATGTCGAGGACTCATTGTTGTGGCCAAGTGTTGCTGTGATTTTCTTTAAATTCAACGAACAACCTCCTGGCTTAAGCCACAAAACCTGTTCACAGAAGAGCTCTTGTCTTTGGTGTATTTTCACTTACACTATCTCCCTGTTGAAACTGGCGACAAAATTGTTGAACACTGCAGTCAAACGATACAAGAAGTATTCAGGCTATGAAGCTAACGAAAGGTTTTGCTGTAATTGAGCGTACCTCAAGTCAAACTTTTTGCGAGCACTTTGATGTTGCTAGATCAGGTAAAAAACACCAAATTAAACCATTTACGATACTGTAGGTTATCACTTACATACAAGACTACAAGACATAACATATCAAACTAAGTGCTTGTGCAACGACCTCCACCGTCTTAGAATATGAAAACTTATCTCAGTAAAAAAAAAATGTTTGAAGTATTCTGTTGTTTATTGTTCTACACTTTATCGTTGATGTCAGTTTAGTTATCCAAGTAACCAACCCATACTAGTGCTTTTAGGAGCAACTTTTATTTGGCTTGGTTGATTCCAGCTTAAGTAGTATCCAATCTGTGCTTCTTTGATATCAGTAGATTTAGAAAAAGCATCAATTTTCCAAAGACGTTCAATGTACGCCCTGATGTTTGGATACTCATGAATGTGCTTTTCGTTAAGCTTGTATAATCCGTAATAAACAGAGTCGAACCGAATCACGTGTACGAAAACATAGACATCAGCAAGAGTGAGATTGTCGCCGAACACATATTTTCTTCCATCAGAAAATCGCTTGTCCAAGTCTTCAAGAGCTTTAAAGACAGAGTCGTAGTACTTACTGTATACATCCTTATCTTTAGCGAAACCAGCACGATATATAGCGGATACGAAGGTAGTTCCGATATTGTCGTTGAAAGCGTCAATGTCCTTACGCTGGGATTCTGGGTATAAGTCAAGTTCTGGGACTTTTGAAACGTCATTAAAGCTGCTGTTTAGCATTCTTATTATTTCAGCTGATTCTGTATTTACGACTTTGTTAAGCTTCTTATCGTAGAATACGGGTACAGAAAATCGAGATGGAGGATTATCAGTACCAAGCTATGAACTTTGTTAACATGAACATTCTTTCAGAAAATAAACTTACTCGGTAAATATCAGGTACAGTCTTGGTGTCTTTCACTGGATTAGGTTCTCCATCCTTCGCTACATGTGGTGTAAGTGTTTATGTAGCTGTGGGGCGAAAGTTTAAGTCTTACCAGCGTAGACATTGTCTAGTTTCCATCCCGTCTCAGATTGAATAGAGCAAGCTATAGTTAACCCAATGCTATCTTCTAAGCCTTTCAGTCTTCTCACAATTTCTGTTCTATCAATGCAAATAAGCACAACAGTGTCAAGCGCAAAGTTAAAGGCAAAGAGAAAAAAAACAAAAGCAACAAATGCCTATAATCTCGGTAATACTTCAAAAAGGAAAAGCACGTGTTAGCGGATAAATTTGCGGTAAATTTTTCATTATGAATATCTAACGGTGCTTGGTTATACACCTTGCAAACTATGGGTTGACAATCAGACGACCACAAAAGGTGTGAATGATTTCGGAATAATTTTCAGGCAAAAAAGGAAAGACACCCGAGGGTAGCTTGAAGAAGCGTAGATACCCTTATGGTCAATAATAATACGTGCCTGTGTGCGAATGGGCATAGTTTTGCTGTAAATAAATGATAGCGACCAGCTTCTGGTTGGTGTGGTCCTTCTTTTGTTATTTCGTTTTGTACGCCAACTGTAGTCACATGACACGTTTTAAAGTCGTCTCTAAAGGCGAGTTAATGTTGGAAAGTGTCAAAGAGCATAAATGCGCTAGAAACATGATAAAGCTCACCCCTTAGGTGATTTAGAAGCCATGGTGTAACGTTGGATTGATTGTGGTGAGTTTGATGTGAATTAACGTCAATTCTGGTCAAAACGTGAGATGGCGTCAAAAAAGGGGATGAATAGGCGGAAAATACTATTTTGTGGCCTAGGCGGAGGTTTGGACATTGTTAATGCCAGCCTCCTTTATTTTATGGCAAAACGCGAGGGTACACATGATGTCGCAATAGGAAGTAGTAGACCATGTACTGTTGACAAAATGACTAATCACAAAAAATTTCACCAATTTGGCACAGTAATTAACCCAGAGACCGTTATAAATTACCCCGGAAGGTACCATGACGCAAAAAATAAGGAAAACCAATCAAGGCGCCTTCAGTGACTTTTTTTTGCTGAAACGGAGTAGATACGCAGAACCAAAGATCTCAAAGGCCCTAAATGAAGATGTTATTTATTATGCAAGGTGGAAAGATGAAAACTCTAGGTTCTACGAACCAAGAAACCTCAAAAATGCCGTTTCAACATCATTTAAAAAATTTGGTTTATCAAACATTATATTCGTTGTACGTCACAGCCTACCCTTTAAAAGCGTTAATAACAGGACCTCTCTTAAATTAAAAATACTCACAGATACTAGGATGGTGGTGGAGACTCTCTAATCCTCCAAAAGTCAGACTGGACGTCGCCAAAAACTGATCCTTTTAAAGGAGGAGATGCACAAGTTTTATCATCGATAAAGTCCGTAAAAAACGTATACCACGTATGTACACAATGTCTTATGAGTTGATTGAACTCCCATGAGTTGTTTTAGTAAGCTTAGCTCTTGTTTTAGGCTGTCATCTCAGTTGGCTTAGACATTCTCGAAGAAGCGTT
>JALMLS010000087.1:0-35220 GCA_038496445.1 Trichosphaerium sp. ATCC 40318 | reverse complement strand
GTTTTTGCTATGATTTGGCGCACACACAATACATTACTCAAAGGGCGTATAAGATGTGATTTTGAGAACAGGCAGGTTCTTGGTTGGTTCCATGAAGAAAGTGAAAATGCGTTTTATGGCTGAAAGCGGAGCACAAAGAGCTCTACATAATTATTTTTGAATACTATACACTATCTGATGATATAGACAAGATAGTAGTATAGCCATTGCAGAATTACAATCAGGTAACAAACATAGTTGTACAGCTGTATTGTTCAAAACTCGAAATTTGGCCCTTTTAGGCGGTTTTTTGTGCAGCCATACCCGCCCTTGTCAAGTGCATTTACGTATACTAAACGGTACATAATGCAGTATAGCGTGTATTCAAGTTGTGTAAGAAAAAGTAGGTGTTAAGCATGAGCAAAAATCACTCGTTTTTTTCAAAAGTGTCTAAAAATTAAATTGACTGTTTTACCTTCTCTAAGTACAACCATATATGCTAAAATTAGTCATGATGTACACATCATTATTCCATAGCATACATGGACAAATTTGCAATTTAAAAACAGTTCTTGTCTCAAAGAAAAACTCAAACTATAAAAACTCATTTTTTCAAACAAGTGCCGTTAGCCTGATGGTCAAAACATCGATACATTATATTGTTTTTTGTCAGAATCTGGATCCCCGGCCTTGGATCCCAGGTGCTATCGCATGCAAGTTGTATGCATTTTTCTGTCATTTCAAGCACTTTGCATGCACTTGCACCAGGATCCAAGGCCAGAGGATCCAAGTTGTAACTGTGAAAGTCTGAAGTTGTACAGTTTGTTGAATGAATGGCTAAAAATCAGATTTTTTTGAGATTTGTTTCGCTTTAGAGGTTGTTGGTTCTATGTTTTTATCCTGTGCCAGATACTAAGAATTAAGCGTTTAGTCAGATGTTGGCAATTCAGCGCCTTCATTTACTAAGCTGAGGAGAAAATAGGGATCACCAAAGGCGTTAGTAAGAAGATGAAAGTAACAGGAGAGATGGTATGGGAAACTGAAATAGTAAAAGTACAAAATTTTTAAATTCACTGTTTCAAACACAACTTACATAATATCAGAATTTGATTTGTTGATGTTGCTCTACAAGAAGTGTAGATGAAAATGGCCCAGAATTTTTGCTAAAACTGTTGCAAATTGGAAATGTAAATACTGAAATATTTCAATTTTTTTTTCTTTTTTCATTTCCATACCATCTCTAGGAGTATGCAACCAATTTTAGATACAAGAGGTGGAGCTACTCTTGTTTCTTTCTTTATATTTCTACCCTTTGTACCTGTCGCATGCAAAGCGACCGTGATACCAATTACACCACGCGCCCAGTTCTTCAGGTCTAAAAATTAAAGTGGTATATACCAGTTTTTTTATGGTATATACCACTTTTTCAACAAAATGGTATATGAACTGGTATATACCATTTTGAAATACCACTTTTTTTAAAAATTAAGTGAATAAAAAAGTGGTAGATAGTGGTATATACCACTTTTCATTCACATAATGAGACCTTCTAAAATGGTATATAAAGTGGTATATACCACTTTTTATGGTATGTGGTATATACCAATTTTTTATTGGTATATACCACTTTATGGTATGCTTCAAGAAGGTCATTAAGGAGCTTTTTGGTAATGGGTTTTCTTGTTGAACGATCATGGACGTCATACATTGAACGGTGCGTAGGGACCTTAGTATATCATAGAATCTAACCAAACCAAGCTCATTCGGACCGCAGGACCTTATTCCAGTACCAACATTGAGGAAACTATATTGCAGGTATTATACAGACGTTCGTGGGTACCAGACAAAGTTTTATTTTATTTTCGTTTGATATACATTAACCGACCTCCGTAGGCCTTAGTAATTGATAGATTCAGGTGGAACCACTTTCATTAGGTGCACAGCATGTTTTTACAGTAGGTACAGCAAGCTCATGGGGATGGACGAATTTTCCAGACGCCCATAGTAATGTAACTGTAGTGGACATTGTCCAAAACTTGTAACTCACAAACTGTGTATTAAATAAAGTGTATTTTTGAATTGCAGGTGTACTATAAGTAAGCATAAAGTGGTATATAAGAGTGGTATACCATGAAAAACTGGTATAAAAAAAGTGGTAAGTGGTATATACCTAAAAAAGTGGTATAAAAAGGGTATATTTTTTTTTCTACAAAAAGTGGTATATTTTCTGTTTTTATACCTGTTTTTTTGGTATATTGTTGGTATATTTGGGTCAATATACCACTTTTTTTGGTATTTTTTCAAAATATACCACTTTTTTTTGTATATACCATAAAAAACTGGTATAAAAAAGTGGTATAAAAGTGGTATATACCAAAAACTGATATATTACACCAGACTTGTAATAACAGTAATTACTTTTTTTTTCCCATTCCAAATTCATTTAAATGATAGGAACACTACCGGCTATAGTTACAACCTGTTTATTTTTTTTCCTTTATTTCAAATCTTTTCACTGTGTACATGTGTACATACAACAGTACCAATTTCAAAATGGATTTCAACATGAAAAACATAGGATTCGATTTGAATCACCTTGAAGGCTACAAAAAAAAAAAAACAACTTGCCTTAAAAAAGTTGTATTGCCAATAAACTAGTAGCATGAAATACTTATAACCCTTTTAATTTTACAATAGAGAAAGACAAGCCAAAAAGACAATCCTACTTAATTCATATTGATTTCAGGAAAATCACAAACAGAAAGGCAACATTGTAAAAAAAAACAACCTTTATGAAAAAAACCAATAAATTTTATTTAATGGATGTGAGATGTTTGTTCTGTTTTCAAGCACTTCTTTAATTGATGATAAAAATCTTTGATCTCATCAATAGAAAACCGACAATCTAAGTACTACCTTTCTCAACACTTTCTGCCAAATAAGTAACTTGGAGTTTCCTTTATCATAGCTCTTTGCTAATGCTTTCTTGTAAATGTCACTGTGGTTTGTGTTTTAGCCTTTGGTTTGTTTTTTCAGTATGCACAACACATTGGTTGTTACGGTTGTATGCTATCGTGTTTTGCTTGGACCCATATTTGCCTATTTCACACAGATACCCTCAGGCTCGGAAAGGTGAAACGTACAATTTGCAAAGGTCTGGATCGATCCAAATTTTTGCAACCTTGGATTTACGTTGTTTATGGCATAGTCAGTGATCCTGTAAGTGCAACATGTCTTGTTCTAAATTTTGACAACTCTAGTTTACTCCCTGGAAATACCTCTCCTAGACACTGTATCATAAACCTAAACATTAACGTCAAACCAAGAAAAAAAGACGAAGAAAAAACAGTTTTATAAACCAACCAAAACATACTTTTGTCTTCCACGATGAGATAAGAACTTATGCCACTCCCAATTAAACTCAGTGTGTACATGCTGTAATGCATATGGCCAATACCTTGTAAGAATTGGTGTAGCACCAAGGCTCATAAGTTCACTCACACGCGTATTATACCTAAAGAAAAATACACTTAATTTATTTTTTTCGTGAAAGAATTTAGCGTACCAGCCACTAGCGGTCGTTATATTCAGCTTCTCTTTTACTGAGGTTAAGAACTGGTGTTGGTGTTCTATTTTATGCCAAAAATTCTTCGGTGGATTACTGGAGGTATGTTGTGAGTATGTATTTTGGAAAAAAAAAAACGTACACAAACAACCAAGGTTTCCAAGAGTTTTGTGGATACAAAGCTGCCAAGCAAGCTGATATAGACCCACCATAGCATCCACTAAAAGTGTAAGAAAATAATTTAGAGTGTATAAAGTGACATACATAGCTGAGAAGCCTCCACGGTTAATAATTGTTTTAGATGAGATTTTGTACCACTCTGACAAGTCCTTAATCTCTTCTAACTCGGCAATATGTTCTATCATTTCTCTTTGGTTCTTCTTCGAATGCCAGTGGTTCTTTGGTACGCTCCTAAGGTATATGTCAGCAAATCAATATTGACAAGTACAACGCCATAAAGTCATTAAAGAAATCTTGTATTTTTTGTCGTACACAAACTTGAAATCTTGCCACTCGATATGCGGATAAATGTCTTTCAAACCATTCGATAATGATCCAGCATAGTGATTTCTATTGATAACAATACGCATTAGAGAAAACATTTTTGAGGAAGAATTTACAATTTCTTACGTTATGCCAGCACCTCCGTAGTGAAGAAATTGATGAAAGTAAACTTTATACCAGTCATCAATGATTTTTACATTACACACCTTTGCGATGTACTCAAATATTTGTTTTCTATTATACCTATCATCCCAACCATTCTTAGGCACTATCCTATACGCAACATACATTAGACACGTCGAACAATAAAGACATCAAAAAGGTAATAAAAAAAAGAAAAAAAAACTTTTGAGAAAAAAAACACATTAACAGACGTACTTGAAGCGCCATCCTTCCCATCTATAGTCACTATATGCCACTGATAACGCAGCTGTCAAAGAGTCGTTAAAATTCCATCTAAAGGATATTAGCAGTGGAAGCTTAAAATCACGTGATTTTGATCAAAAAACTTCATTTTTGTCGTACAAAATATTAGGACCAAGTAACTTGAACAAATCTCTTCCACATACGTTGTACCATTGAGACAAGTCTTTAATTTGCATTATTTCTGAAGCGTACTCGAAAATGTCTCTGGGAGACCTTGCAAGTCTATAAAACCCTTAATCGTTACCGGTAGTGTATAAACATACGTTGTATTTGTTGCTCCTCTGGCTGGGTAGGTTTTTGTGCGTTGGCGCAGGCGGTGTATGTGGTTATGCCGCATTTGAGTTGTTGCCGTTTGTTTGTAGCTAGTTTTAGTTCTAGATGGTACGCTTATTGCATTTGCGGTTGTGAGTTTTGGTATCATGGTTATTGGTATTGAATTAATAGGTAGAATGTCTTTAACGGCGTTCCAAGGTTTTTTGATGATCGTTTGGAGCGTTTATTCAAAAAAAACGATATTGTTCTTTTATAGGCGCTATTATCTTTTAGAATACTCTCGGTAGTATCGTTTACGAAATTAACCGGGCTAAGAACTATTTAGACTTATTTACAGTTATTTTTTGACCGTTCGCAGTTTACGTTACTACTCGGCCTTCTCAGTTGTTGGTTCGTATATTGCAACATGAGTAGACCTGTAAGAGGAGAGTACGTAATTAATTATTCTTTTTTTGGATATGACCCCCTAAATACATCGTAGATGCTCTCCCAGCGAAGTGGAAGGTCCAGGTATTGACCAAACGAAAGTTAATGTTAAAGAGTTGGGTATATTTACAATAACGTTCAAAGGAAGCGATATTGGTACACAAGACGTCGTTGTAGCAAAATAGTCTTTTTTTAACCTAAAAACCTACAGGCGCTAGTGAGAAACAGTTAGAAGTATTTATAAAAGGACCAGGTAGCGTATAAAGACAATGTAAACGCGGTAGTTCAACTAACTGAAGCTTGTAATAGAAAAGGTTGACGTAGAAATTTTTGACAACGACGACAACTCTTTTGATGTTGAATGGACGCCACCAGCACTTGGAAAGTATGAAATACACATCAAAGTAAAGAAGAGACATGTGTATATTAGTCCTATCATTATGACAGTTGGTGAAGTTACGGATGGTACGCTAGAGCTCTTTTCGTAATACAACAAATTTTTTCCAAGTCAATACTTGTCCATCGATTTGTTCGCGTTTTCTTCTACTGTCGTTGTTATTATTGTTTTGTAACTCACTTGGCGTATAGATGAAGAAGCTTCTGCTATTGAACTGAAAGTAAATGATATTTTAAAGCAAGTACAGGTGTACAATGTGCCTTTAAAAAGAGATCAAGTTGATAATATTTACAAATTTAATCCTGACATAACAGTACGTTTTATTTTATTATTATCAATCTATTTTTATTATTCTTGGTACTGGGGAATATAATTAAATATTGTGCAACGTCATAAACAAACTTACAGCGTTTAGATTACAGAACACTTCGAGAATTTCGCTAAAAAAGAAAATCGAGATTTCCAAGGTGTTGAAGGTATTGCCACTACCCAACCTCTTTTGGTTTCGTCTTTTGTTCAGCATGGATAATATAGTAACTGTGATTAGGTTCATTCGATGAGAATGCCAATTGGACTGGTACAGGGATATTGTACTACTCTGAGAAAGTTGGAAAGAAGAAATATATTGGAGAGTGGAAAGATGGTAAGTGGGACGGCGAAGGTGTTGAGTATTACAAAGATGGCGTACCGTTTTACAAGGTATGTAGATGTTACCTATTTAATTTTTACCATCTTGTATTTGGCTTGTTTGTCATCGAGCCAGATTGACAGACTTGTTTTATTACGAAACGGATAAAATTAGGTTTTTTTTACCACGTGATGGCTCGCAATTACTAGAGAATCACTTGTGCTAAAACATGATTTGTAGGGACTATTTAAAAACGGGTTGAAACATGGTCAAGGTGTTATGTATTTTCAAGATCGTAGTAAGTGGTATGAAGTACGTGTGATCAATTTAGAATTTTTTTGATACAATAAAAATCACGTGATGTCTAACAGGTAACTTCCTTAGGGGGATTTTATTGAAGGAATGTTCCACGGTAATGGTGTGATATTCTATCAAGATTCTGGAGCTAAGAAGAGGTTTGCTGGAGCATTTGTGGTAAGTTATTTAGGACGGAAGCAATGCCTTCTTACTCTTTGCTTAGAAAGGAAAATTCGAAGGTGCAGGTGCTAGCTATCAAAAGGATGGATACACGAAAATATACCATGGTGATTTTAAGGATAGTCAGTGGCATGGCAAGGTAATTAGCAGCTTCGACTTTTTTTTTGTTTCTCACATGCTCTTTGAAAGTTTCAGTGTTTGCACTGCAATACGCTTATCTAACGATTGTTTCAAAGGGTAATGAGTACTTCATGGATGGTACCACAAAATACAGCGGTACTTACGCAAATAATAAACGCCATGGCAAGGGTGTTGCGTACTTTGTTGGTGGTAAGAATAAGTGGTACGAAGGTGATTGGAAAGAAGGTCACTGGGATGGTGAAGGTGTAGAATACTACCAAAATACCAAGCGTTGGTATGTAGGTGAACTCAATGCAGGTACGTAACCAACACACAAACTTGTTGAAATCGCTGTTTCCGTAGTAGAAGTTTCAGGAGGAAACTTATAAGTTTTTTTTTCAAGGTAAACGTCATGGAAAGGGTGCATTGTTCTATTATGATGGATCTATTCTGTGGAGCGGTATTTTCAAGGAAGGTGTCCGTGATGAAGAGATGGAGGTTGAGGTTCCAAAAATTGAGCCTATACAAGCATCAGAACCACCAAAAATCATAGAAACAACTCCAAGAGGTCCACCAAAGACTGAGACTAAACCAACACGTTCGCAATCTACAACACCTCGTGTCTATACACCAGAACCAGCAAGGAGAGTACCAAGTCCTTCTAAGAAGAAGCAAGCTGTTCGGCCTCCTGCAAGGAAGAAGTTTGTACAGCGTGCAGGGAGTGTATCTAGAAAAAAAGCCGGAGGCGTACGTGCTTATTCTGCCTTCCTTTTTTATTTTTTGCTAATGTTTTTGCTTTGATTAGAGACGGCCTGCTGCTTCTGCACCTGTTAAGAGAGCTGTGCAAAAACCTTTATCTATTGCTACTAATGAAACCATCTCTGGTGATGGTATGTGGGGAAAACCATTTGTTGCTGGATCTCTACAAGTATTTACAATAGATGCTAAGGATGCATCAGGTTAGTTTCCTTTATTCTTAATAGCTCCTCGATTTATTCACACTCCTTTATAGGTAAATCTGTACCTTTGAAAGAGTCTAGCATTAAAGTTCGTATCCGTGGACCACAAGAAATCTCAACCGACATTTTTGATAATGGCACGATACCATCATAGTTGCTTTTTCGGTCGTTTTTCTAATAATGCGTAGAGGACGGCACTTTTGATATAGAATATACTAAACCTATTTCCAATGGGTTATTCTTTCTTTCTATCACTCATCAAGGTGCACCTGTTTTTTGGCCAATAGCCTTTGAAGTAAGAGGTACGAAAGAAGCGCATAAAATACTTAGAAATAAGCACTAACGAAAACTTTTTTCAAACAGGCAGCGATGTCGTTCGATTTAATGTTAAGAGGCCTGCTGGTGTACCAGCACCTCCTCAAGCGTCTAACAAGCCGATACCAAAGCCCGCTGGACCAGTAAAGGCTCAACAGGTTGCTGAGACTAAAGTCTCGCCGCTTCCAGTAAAAGCAGTAAAAGATGAGAAGACGTTAACGAGCAAGAGTTCTAGGTCTAGTATTAAGTCTTCAGACTCTGCTAGAGATAAGAAAGAGTATGCCAAAGAAAAGAAGGAATCAGCAAGAGCTCTTAAACAGAGTAAAGAAGCTGCAAAGATTGCAGCAAAAGCAAAAAAAAAAGAAGAAGCTGCGGAAGCTAAAAAGAAGAAAAAAGAAGCTAAAGCTTTAAAGAAGGATAAGACACCTAGACAGGATAAAAAAACACCTAGGGATAAAGATGCAAGTGATGATGTACTCGATGTATCTTTTGAGGAGTCAACACTTTCTGGTGATGGTTTGGTGAGTACTTCAAAGGTGTAACAGTAACGATTGAAATTAACTTTTTTTTTCTAGGACGAAGACAAGGTTAAAGTCCAAGAGCAGAATGTCTTTATCATTCAAATCAATGACCAACTTGGTAACCCTTTTAAAGTATCAGAGTATAAGCTCGATGTTGAGATTAAAGGACCAAGATATGCTCGTAAGAGTATAGACGACAAGGGTACGAGCAGCGACCAGCGATTTTGTTTGAACTTTTTTTTGACTTTTTTTTTTTAAAGGTGAAGGAAAGTTTGAGGTTACTTGGAAACCTAAGGTGGAAGGTGCTTATAAAGTATCTGTTGTTGCACGTAAGAAGATGTCACGTGAAAAGGGGCACATAAATGGATCTCCATTTACCGTTAACGTGCCAAAGTCTTAAACGACTGAAAAAGACACTCCTATTTTTGGGTTTTGTTTGTTCATTCTTGTACTGTATTTTCTTGGCTTTGTATTGTGTTAAAAAGCTTTGCTTCAGTACTGAGTAGCGTTGTTCTTGATAATGAGTCATAACGGGAGGAAGGTAGTTGAGATACTGGCCAGTTTTTGGTTTGAAAAAATTCTGTGAAGAAGAACAAAATGGACTCTTGAAAAGGTCTTTGTTTTCGCTTGTTTCGCTTTGTTAACGCGTTTCTCTCGTATAATTAAACAAGTAATCACTTGGTAAACTCTTTAAACGCAGTTATGGCAGATTCGCTAGGTGGTTTGTCTTCCTTGTACCCTTTTGATTCAAATACGGCACAACAAGGAGCAGGAAACTCGTTCCAGGAGTTTGATCCCTTCCAAAAGCCAAAGGAAGAAGAACCCATTATCAAGCACGAGGATTTAGGCTTCTTCGACTCACCAAAGAGTACGTTAAACGTTAACGCTGTATTTAACGCATTTATTAGAGGAAGCTACACCTCCATCTGCACTACCTGCGGCTTTCTCGCCACAAAAACCAGCAGCGCTTACTAGATCTGCCACGGTATAACTTTTGAGAACCGAAAACGCATTGTTGTGGCAAAAACTCCCAAAATTGCTAACGTCGCTATTTTCATGCCAGCTACAGTCCTATACAGGATTTTTCTTCGTTAGAATCTATTTTCTACACGTAGCTAACTCATTTTCTTTAAAAGGCTCCTGGAAATGTATCAATGCCTCTTTTCGCCCTTTTAGATGCGTCAGGATCACCTAACGTTACGCCTATGAAGGTGAGTCGCAATTTCTTATTTTCTCGGCCAAGTAACCTGACTTTAGCCTGCAAACAAGCCAGAGTACATGAGTGATTCAGCTTTACCTATACAGACACCACTAGGTACTGATTGACAAACAACAAACGTAAAAATTATGAAGTCCAAAAAAAAAGCAATTTTGAAAAACGTTCGTTTTGGAAACTCGACTTACACTTCTTGTCTTGTATAGAAAGTCACTTATTCAGTAATAATGGAGATATATCACCTGAGGCTACAACTACAGATACTATTTTACCGTTGACGCCTGATGCCAATGCGACTAATGAACAATTTCCTCGAAGCACTCCTTCTTCAAAACTTTCTGGTTCAACATCGTCAGCTACTACTTTACCTCTTGTTGATCCTATTCTTGGTTCTACCAAGAGTGATGATATTATCCCTGAACCTGAAGATTTGACAAACTTGCTTGATACTATCGAGGTATTTCACAAATTCTTTCAAGGAACACGTGTTCGAAAAGACATTTTTTTTTTTTCTTATTTTTTTTCTTATATTTTTGAGACACGTACGTGCTTCGTGTCTAGTCTTATATGTTATTAGCCTCTTCCTAAAGATAATGGTACAAAACGTGTAGTATCGTCGAACCATTCAGGATCTCGTAAGAGCTCTGACGCTGTGAAACCAGTAGCGAAAGTGAAGCCTGTAGTAAAGGCTAAGCCTGCTGTGAAAGCAGTTAGTCGTGTTGAACCTAAGAAAGATACATTGCGTAAGAGTTCTTCTGGTTCTTCTGTGAGCGATGTAAATAGACATCCTGTAATTGATGATAAGAGTGACGCATTAGCGCAAAAGATATCAGCGTTACTTGAACTTCATTCTGCTAGCATTAAGGTAAGCAACTTATTTTCTTTTTCTTTTTTTTTGAAACTTTTTAGTTCCGTTCGTTGTTGTTATTTTTTATTGTGTATTGATGTCATTTAGGCTCATGTGGTGCGTGTGGAGAAAAAGAACAGTGCTCTTGAAAAACGCGTTAAACAACTGGAGGTGAGTTTTTTTTTTGTACTTCTATCAGCAACACTTCTGCATTTTTTATTCAGCACTCTTGTTAATTGCTTCTTAGGCACAGAACAAAAAGTTAGAAGCTCAACTTACTGCTGCTCAGAAGAAGAGCGCTGAGGTATGGATTTCACTAAAAATCCTTAAGACACAACGCTTAAGATGATTTTGCTTTAAAACTCTCATTAGTTTTGTTGATGTTTTTTTTTTTCTAAGTTTACTTTTAGGATACAACTACGTTGGGTCGCCTTAAAAATGCATTCTTTAATACTACAAATGCTTAAACACAATATTTTGATCTCTTTGTACAATAGCAACATGCTTGTTTGTTGCAACACAGCAACGCAACGAAGCTTTAGTAAAAAAAAAAATACCAAAAAAAACCATCAATTTTCTTTGTTGTCACTTACTACCAAGTAGTTTCACAAAAATTTCGCCTCTGCACACGTGAATTCTTTCCTAATAATATTTTGATAGGCCGTGTTAATACGGTACTCATGGAAATGAACATAAAAACCGAAAACAAGAAGAAAAAAGCAAGTACTTGATATTGAGGTGAAAAAACTATTTATTTTTTATGTAGTTTTTTGTTACAAGTTGAGTTTAATGACATTTCCTGTGGACTATGCTCTCTCCGCATTCATCATATTCTTCTTTACTTATCCACATGTTACCAAAAGTAGACAAAGAGGCTAGGATTGATCCACCTATCCATACAGAGTACTTTCTAGAAAGGGAAATTAGTTATGTTTAATAGTTATTGTTGTACCTCTCTGGAGGTGCTAAGCACTTAATCTGCATTGTCTTTGGCGCAAGAGTCTCTAACTCAGTCTTCAAACGCTTGCGGACGCCCTATAAAAGTGTTGGTATAAAGTAGTGAAGCGAAAAGCAGTGAGACGTACAGGAAACATTGAACTTCCTCCGGATAGTATAACATTTTTGTATAAGTCCTTTCTGACATCTATATCACAGCTCATGATCGAGTTATATAAGTGTTCATGTATACCAGCATTTTCCATGCCGATAAAAGATGGTTTAAATAGAACCTCTGGAACTCTAATACAAATCACGTGAGTCGAAACTTTTTTTTTTCACTAAGCTGTTTGTATGTACCTGAATCTCTCAGCTCCTATTGTGATTACTTGACCATCTGGTAGCTCATAGTCTTTCTCAAGTTGTGAGGATTCTAGAAGAAGACTAAGTGATCATATTAAGGAAGAATAAATCTTATACGTTGTGACTTTATGATTTCCTTTTCAAAATCTTGTGCTGTATAGCATAATTTTTCTTTCATGTTTCTAACGATTTCTTGCTCCGCAGATGATTTGAAAGAATATCCTCTCTCTGATAGTATCCTCTGCATGTAGTTTGTCAAGTCACGTCCAGCCAAGTTAATCCTCTGAATAGCATGTTTCATAGCGTATCCGTCTGTGACTGGAACTACATGTGATACGCCATCACCCATGTCGAGCACGACACCTGTTGTTCTGGAGATAAAAAGGTAAGCTCTTTAGTTTGTTTGTAAGAGCACGTACCTGCCGCTCGCATAAAGTGAAAGAACAGCTTGTATAGATAGATACATCGCAGGCGTATTAAAGGTCTCAAACATAATGGTGGTCATTTGCTCCCTAGTAAAAGTTTAGATCAAAAAGGAAAAAAGCTGGTACATACCTATTTGCTTTTGGATTCAATGGAGCTTCCGTAAGCATTACTGGATGCTCTTCTGGTGCAACTCGGAGCTCATTGTAAAAAGTGTGGTGCCATATCGCCTCCATGTCATCCCAATTTGTGACGATACCGTGCTGGCAAGTATTAGCAAGAATACCAACGGGCGCCCTAAAAGCAAATTGGTACCTCAATCGGATAATTGAGTGAAAGAATACCCTTCTTTGATTGCGCTTCATCGCCAACGTATAGCTCCTTAGTGCCCATACCAGGCATGACAGAAGCATATTTTGGTCTTCCAATTAAAGATGACTAAAGATTTGTTGTAAGCACAGCTGAACAAGGTAGTTTCACACAAAAGTCTGCTGTTATTTTCACATAGTAAATACTTACGAATACTGCTCTAGGCGCGTCCTCTCCTGCAAATCCTGCTTTACAGACACCGCTATACAAGGTGAGATTAAAGTTATTTAGAGAGTGAATACTTAATGAAACGAAAGTAGAAGTTGGTTCTTTTGGCGATTTTTATATGTACCTTCCGTTGTCGATAACTACTGGTTGTACGTCTACGTTCATTTTTTGAAGTTTGTTGTTGTTGTTGTTGTTGTTGTGTTGGTTGTTATTGTTTAATAATATGATTGTATTTGGGCTTAAAAGTATTCGAATAAGTTTACTATTCTCAGTGAACAGAAAATCATTTTTGGAAGAAAAAAAAAAACCAAGAAACACAGAATTCTCGAGTTTGGAGAGCTACGGGAATTCCATGCTTGAAACATACTAAAACAATAGCGCATATACGATAATTACGGTATCTTCACAACTTCGTTTAAATCAATTTTCATCCAAATTGCCGTTCATGAAGGAAAATAAAATAAAAAAAGTAACTGAATGACTCTATTTTCTCAGCAAAAAGATGCATGCAATGAACCGAATATTAGCCTAAACTTGCGTCTAAACGCCGCTGTCGCCATTTTTATAGCCAATAGTGAATGAGACGCTGAAATGTAGTAAAAACGTTAAGACTGCGCCTACAAGTTGTAAAGATAGTGTTTAGGACCAGCAAGTCAGAGTTGATGTTGAGAAGATGTTTGACTTTGAGTAATTATCCACAACCGGCCGTATAGCGCCGTACGGCGTTTTAACCCGCTCTCTATGCTTGGAAGATCGAGCATAGGCCCATTTAACGCCAGAAAATCTCGTTTAAAGCTTGCAAAATTACAATCGGTTAATACTGTAAAATATGGTCTGTAGAGTAACTATTACGTAGTGTGCGGTAATCTAACTAATTTTACAGCCAGTTCGTACATACTCGCTAACCAACGAATGGAAATGGACTCTTGGGCAACAGATCTTGGCGTGAAAACAGCTGAGGGGTGGTATGACGTTGATAAAGCAACATTGAAGCGAGAAACGGTCAAAGCCACTCCACCCGCTTTATTAAAGCTGTAAGCTACGCTTTGTACCGATTATACAATTAAAAAAGACGTTTTGGTGCAGGTTCGAGGGTTGTATGCCAACCGCTCTCATGTCAATTTACAGCAATTACAATTGGCAAGTTTGGAAGTTCAAGTACGCCTTTACTCTTCGCTCTTTAGTTTTAATTGTTGAAGCTTTACTTTTCTTGTTTCTTTCTATCAACGTGCTTATCACGTGACAATGTTTTTGTTGTGCCTGATTGATGCGATTATGGTTTAACTGACTTTTTTGGAACTAGACTTACGCCGACTGATTGTTGGACACGGAAGAACTCTAGAGCTTATTTTGAACATATGGCTGTGACATTAAAAGTTATGCTAATGACTGATTGGTATAAAGTGAGTGGGTTTAGCTTGTGTCTTGTTGAAGGAAACTCGTCGCTCATTGGCAAGTACGTACCAAAAATCCCGGAAGAACTTTTCTGCTGTAGCCTGTTGGAATAGTCTAAGTAAACCTTAGATACAATAGATCATATTCAGCTGCACTGATGGATGCTTACCCTGAGTATGAATGGGTAATATGGCGATTCGAGTGCGGTGTTTGTATTTTCTTTGTGACCTTATATTTTGTTCAGAAACATGCCTGGTGGATGGTGGGAAGATAAACACAATCAAGGCTTATTCTTGAACGGAGTTGCCAAGGATATTAATTTCAAAACTCTAGATGATTGGTATACTATAAGATGTGGAACAATAAATAATAGAGGTGGCAGGACACTTCTTCTGATGTACGTTAAGGGAGAGTGATTTTCGATTTTTTCTGTTTTTGTTGTCAAGTTCACTGTTTACTATCAAGTTTCTTATTCATTTAGTTATAATGATTCTCCTTCTTATATGTTAAAATCAGTATATCCTGATTATAACTGGCAAGCTTCAGAGTTCAGGTACACAGCATATTTCATGGAAACACTTTTTTCATGTTTCATCTTTTTTTTTTGACACTTGTTTTTCTGGATTAGTAAGAAGCCAAATATGTATTGGGCAACTACAAGGAATATTGTAAAAATTTTAAACAAGATAAAGAAACGATTAAATCTGCAAAAACCGAAGGACTGGTACACCACATTGTGTTCTTTCTCAAAATTTTCTGATTTACTATTGACTAACAAACATACAACAAGGTACCGTGTTTCAACTCAAGATATCACTGATGTTGGTGCACCTGGTCTTGTAAGGAAATGGCCTCGAATTTTATTACACTTGTATCCAGATGAAGAGTGGGATTGGAAGAAGTTCTCAGATGCATCAAGCAAAAGAGCGAAACAGAGGTAAGTAAAAAAAAAACCAACAATCATGCTTATAAAAAAAAAAAGGGGATTACTTACACATACAAACTCTCTATTGAAGGGTACAAGTTAAGTACCAATCATAAAACCGGTAAATTCCATGTCGAAAAACACTGTACAAACTGTAATAGTAAATTTCCTTAAAACCCTTCATTTGTGAAAAAGAAACAGACCTAGTAGTTTCCCACTCTCAAAAATGTGAGAAAATGTTGTTTATATTTTTATCGGTCTAATCATCTGTCAAAGTACCATATTATGAGACTGATAATGTGAAGAGTATTGCCAAAGAATTATCTGTAAAATAAGGTTTTTTAGCTAAATAAAATGTACATGTGGCTTTGGTCAAGTGCAATTGCCAATTCCAAGTGCAGTATCTTTTATAGAACAGTCAAAATGTGTTTTACGTAAGCCTTCTATACCTTTCAAAATCTGCCGAGCTTGTAAAATTAAAAAGCTGCTCCAAGTTGACCATTGGAGTGGGTCCAGGTTGCCCTGTTAGTCATTAATTTCGGTTGTACAAACTAGATATTCGAAGGCAGCAACATTGTATGACTTAAAGCGGAATGGGGAATTTTCTAAGCAAATAAAATCGGCCTCAACAATGTTTACCACTAATTGTAGTTGTCTAGTAATACTGGATATGGTGACCTGATCAATAATAGCATCACACTAGACTCTTTACTTACCATTGTAAGCGTACAAGGCCAGTGACTATTACGCTATAGTACAGCGTATTTAGATAAATTCATGACACAGTTTAAAAAGCACTTCAAGTATAAGTTTATTAAATAACCCTAGTACTTAACGATGTAGCAGTGCTATTCGTTCTTCATTTAATGACGCCACTGCCTTTGCTGACCGTTTACTAAACACAAGTTAAATGAGTATCGAAGATGAATCTTTTTAAAGTCACCTTGATACACACGGAGCTATTAAACCTGGGTAGAGTGTTGGAATAGTGATGCTTGGTGATTGAATTGTTCTATATGGTGTTTGAGTGCCTACAATTCTTGTAAGCCAAATATAATAACCAATAAATGATTGAAGAGAACATAAGTACCTGTTGTTTTATCAATTGCTATTGACACTCGTGGGGTGGCGGTATTAACGTCGATACCAATATTTCTAGTATCATCAAGCCTTGTTAACAAGAAAATACCCCCAACAGTACCTAAAGTACTGACAGATGCCATGTCAATAACACATGCTCCTGGAACAAAAAAAGCTGGTGTATCAATAGTATAAAGCACAGTGTCCCCAGAGCTTTGAAAAACAGCCACCATTGTTGTTTCGCTATCAACTACCACTGTAACCGAAAAAGTAAGTCATATCAAGCGAGAAAAAAAGAAGAAAAAAGAACAAATTGTTGTTAGCCAACGTACTTCCAACAAATCCAGGAGGTCTTATTGGTGTTCCGCATGAGTATATTGAAGATACACAGTTATCCGTATTTGTTATGTCAAGTTTATATGTTGCCACTGTGAATGTCGAGCTAAGCCAAACAATGAATGTTGTATCATCAATAAATTGACCGGCAGCAACAAGCTCTGGGAATTCGCCAGTACATATTAATGTGTTGTCAATTGATTTAACTATTACTTTAAATGTACTGGCTTCTATCATTGTCAAGAGAATCATCGAGCCATCAAATGAAGGTACTAAAAAAGTATCATCAGCCTGTAAAAACAGCATAATTGGTTTTACAACTTTGGCTTACTTATGATTGGAAATTGTTCTATTCAAAGCGCAAACGTAGCAGTGACACCAAGAGAAGTAGGTTCTGCAAATAGTTAAGTACGAAACAAAGGTGTAAAGGTATTTTACCATTATTAAACTCTAAGTCTGTATAAAATACTTCAACATTTTCAGGGCCAGTTAGTGATGAAGCCACACCATAAACATATCCAGGAGGTATTTGGCGACAAGAAATAGATATAATTAAGGCCAATAACACAAATATGGACATAAAATGCATGTGATCAAAGGTATTTATGTAATAAGAGACGCTGCGATGTAACAAGAGATATTTGTGATGTGATTGGCCTTCAAAACAATTGTTTGCTTAAGGGCGTTCTCCTGGATTCATAGAAATTAGTTTTTTGGACTGATTTTTTGAGAGCCGAAAGTACTGTTGTGTGGCATGCGCTGTACCAAATAATAGCGCTATTAATTATGTACAAGCCACAATAAAAAAATCAAATTTATTTTTTCTTTTGGTTTTTTTCCTTAATCTTACGCCAATCATCACGAGTTACTTGTTTGCGGTAAACCTCCTGTACCTCATCAGCCCAGATGTCAAAGTCTTTTTTATCAGGGTAGTAGTCACAAATAAGCTCTAATCCTTGTTTATGCATCGATTTTTTCCATAGAATTGGACTCATGTGGGTTTTTTTTGGACATTGCCAAATGTATAGTAGTGGATCGTCTTCAGCATTGAGACGTTGTTTTTTTTGTGCTTTTGTTGTTGCTGTTGCACCTTTTCTTTTTAAACCTGTCAATGTGGTTGTTTCTGAAGGAAGATCTTTGTAGCTTGTGTTTTTATGTTTGCGATATACTTTTGATTTCTTGTTGGCTCTTCTTATTTTTTTTTGTTTTTTATGTTCAGGTGATTGTCTTTTTTGGGACAGGTTTGCAGCCTTTTCAGTTAATGTTTCTAGAAATGTTGTAGTTGCTTCAGACATGGGTATTTGTAATAGTGCAAAAACTTCTATAGCAAATTGTAGGCGGCCAAGATTGTGGACTCCAGCTGCAATTAAAGTTCGCATTTCAAAAGTGATTTTATAGAATATTCGTTTATCAGTGTAAACGCACCGCTCATTGTTGCATGATTCAACCAAACTGGTAGTCCATTTATGGCATATTCTGTACACATACCTTTTTAATACTTCAGCCCATCCTCGTAATCCAATGTCTTTAACAGGGATTCGGCCAATACTTGGTTTGTTGTTAAAAAATTCCTCTTCTTCATCATCAATATCAATGTCCTCTTCAATGTCAATAACACGTTCATTATTACTATTGGAATTTCTTTTAATCCCCTCAATGATAATAACATCTTCTTTGTTATTGAGGTCAAGACTATATGTGTTATTATCTGTGTTGTGTATTGAAAACGCACCATTGTAATTCAGGTTTGTGTTTCTTGTAATGGGTTGCTCGTAATGTTTTACATTGACGAGTAAGAGAAAACAGTCGTATTGAAGTCATTACAAAAGCAGAACAGCTTTTTTTTTGGCATCATCAATGCTATTTCTATAAGCAGCTCAGTAGGCAACAATTCCAATGTTGATCTATTGTTGCTGCGTTTTGAAGCTAACATGTCCAATGTTGTTGTATTTCTACACGGACAAGTGGACACGCAACTCATGGTTGTATAATGAGAAACTAAATGGTCCATACACAACAAAAAATGTGATTGCATCTAGTATTTGTTAGTAATATAACAACATAACTAGTACCTTTTCTTCTGTCCAATTCCTTTTTTTGCCTTCTACTATAGCATACACAATCCAATTAACGATGTGTTTTGCAAACCCTTTATAACGTTTTTTGTCACCAAGAATGTTCTTTGCATCTTTAACTAGTTTTTTTCGAAAGTGGCCAAAATCCAAATTAAAAGCTAGTCGTTTAGCAGCTACTAATTTCGACACTTGAGCATTTCCTTTAACTATTACAGGAACACTAGCATCTCCATCTGTGATAAACATAGAAGTATATTTTAAAAGAGGAGCAAGAGTCTTCAATACTCTTTGCAAACCGACTCCCTCCATGCCTTTTGAACTTTCATCTTCACAATAATTGCCTTTTTTGTATAACAAAACAGAATCCCCTTTTTGTATGCTTGCTGACTTTTCCACAACTTCTAAAGCTAGAATTTTCTTTGTAATTAAATCAAATACAGTGTAAACATGACTACGTGAATGCCATCCTCTAGACATCCATGCACCATCACCACCAAGCACTAAATGTTGGCCTTTAGTGTTTGTTTTGGCATATTGTGAATACACTTTATCACATTCTGCTTTCATCGATCGTTTTGCAACAACTTTAACTGCTTCAGCAACATGTGGCAGGATAGTATAGAAAGATGCACTTGAAATAGCCTAAAAATAAATACGTAAACAATTTGCTATGCCGACATGGAAGTTTACATGTTGAGGTAAAATAGCTACAATAAAAAACGCATGACATACTTGTTTGCCAGTGTATGCAGCAAATGTATTATATTCTCGGAATCCAATACCAGACAACAACACACTTGCCACTGTATGTAAGTTAATACTCTTTATTCCACGTCCAGGAACATCTTTGTTAGCATGAAATGGTTTTGGTTTAGAGTTGGAAATAGAAAAAGGTGTTTTGCAATTCCAACAATTATAAATGACGGATGTGTATTCAGCTTCACAATGTATTTTACTGAATACCACTTCTGGATCTTTGCATGAAGGGCAACAGCTCACTCCTTTAGCCAGAGTCTCCAACAATTTCACAGGAACAGAAACCATCTGGTCATCAGAGAAAGGCTTTGATGTTGGTGCACGTGCCAATGGAGTAAAGGTTGGTTTGAACGAAAGATTTGTGGTAGGCTCATCAATGGACGATGATCCACATTCTATGTTTCTTGGACTGCTTTCATTGGTAACATCAACCATATCAGCATGGCATTCATCGACAAGTGCAGGTTGAGGTAATAAAGACAAATTGAAAGGAGTTTCTATTGTAAGTTCAACGGCTGTCAAATCCATCCCCATGTATTGATCAACATTTTCTTCATCAAGAATGATTGGATTCTTGGGCTCTAAAAAAAGAGTGAGGAAGAATTTAAGTATACAATGTTTACTTTTGAGCTGTTTGTAGTATTCATAATAACAACTAGCATGTACTAATTCTTTATCAATTCGTCGATATTTTTTTTTGTTTTTTGCCTCTGTTACATTGCATGTTATATCAAAAGTGCATAAAAAACAGTTTTGAGATGTTCTATTGGAGCTTGTCATGAGTTTTTAACCTACAATAATGAGTTGTCAATGATCACAAAAATTCCGACAAAAAAAAATAACTGTTAAGGCTATATAACATTGCAGTGGTATTTTTGCGCGTAAAAAAGGGCTTGTGTGGTATTAAAACAATTTTATAGGCTGTTGATAGCTTTTTTCATTGAAAGGCTTCCAAAAGCTTCAGAAGCGCCTATACAACGCTGAATTATGCTTTTAACGTTAAAACTAAGCTTTAAATTACAAAAAACCAGTTTAAGGCTTTTTTTTTTTGTTTTGAGGCAGTACACCCTTAAATAGCGTTTGTTGTGCGTGCTAGAGCCCAAAATAACGTTTTAATCATAAAACTGTGGACTAGGAAAGGATAAAAAAAAAACAATTTCTAAAAAAGGCAATTTCTCACTTTAATCTTCAAATTCGAAGCCAATACTTTCTATAACACATTTTTTTGGTGTGGCGGTTACACAGTATGGCTTACACAGCAATACAAGGAGGTGTAAAAAACTGAAAAAAATAAAAGAAATTCAGCAAATACATACCCTAAACTGGATATTCGAAGCCAAAGTTCAGTATACAGCGTTTATTTATTGTGGTTGGTGTACAGAATGAGTATTGTAGTAATTGGAGAAGGTGTAAAATAGTCAATATGAATCCAAGAGAACATAAATAGTTAGAGGGCTCAATATAAAAAAACCAAAGACTGTAAAAAAAAAAGTTAAGGGGTGTATGGGCAAAGTTTATAGAGTACCCCATGTAATTGAACCCTCAATTGACGTAAACTGTGATACCAGATCACAGTTTACTAGGCTAGGTAAAGGGGTAAACAGACAAAAATACATCACTAAGTATGTATCATTACACTCGCTGCCAATGGTCAAACAAAGTAAAAACTTAGAAGGCCCTTAAGTGAACCAAACGCACTTGATTTCACGAAGCAGATTCGCCGCACAAAACGTCATGGCGTAATATTTGCACCAATGTTATATAGCGATAAGTTTGTTGTCACAGTATACTTATAGTTTAAATTTTGTCCGAAGAAATCACGTGTTTGGTTAAAAACCACGAAACTGACAAGACTGATACGGCTACACAGATCGAACCCTACGAGGTATATCTCCGCAATGTTGAATGCCAATTCATTTGTGTTCGGTATTAAAACGCTTTATCTGAACGTGTATTTTTAGTGCACTGGTGCTGACATCGTTAGCAAGAACGCTCCTAGCAGTACCAAACAACGCCATGACGAATATACAGGATAACAACGGTATTTCTCAACGTTTGTTTGATTTTTTTTTTTGTACAAGAGCCGCCAGAACAACACTGCTGCTACATAAAGCATGGGACCAGGTATCCTCTATAGGATGCCAACACATATTAGCAGAATATGAGAGCGAATAAAGCGAAAACAAGAGGTGATGCAGTCATTGGGATGCGCAAGAGACTTTGTGAATGGTTTTAATTTTCTGTCAACCTTTTTTTTTTGTTTCTTCGAAGTTTACAATACCAAGCACTACCAAGGGCACATATAGTTGATGCGTTGCTCACCTCATTTAAATGATGTTTCATGAAAACTGCAAAAGCTACGACATCCTGCAGTAAGCGAACAACTTCGGTTGTAGCAGCTCGAGGTATCGAGATCCTCACACCATGTTGTAAAGGTATTTAATTTGTTACATTGATCAGTGTTGAGTCTAACTACAAGCCAAAGGTACTGATAGGCTTTGTGTACTAACAAAGTACACTTTTTGCACTCCACTTGAAAAACAAAATGTTACGTGCACTCTTGAAAATTCATTTTACTATGCAGATGAAAGAAAACGATTTCAATTGAAAAAACAGCAATGTTTATGACTCAACTCTCGTATTGCACAGTCCACTACAGTTTGATACAACTATCCCATACAAGCCATGATGGCCATTGCACTTAAAGATACAGTTAAGATTGCTGCAATGTACTGATAGAACAATAACGCAGACACTCCATTTGACATATTTCCATGAATAGTTGCCATTACAACAACAGTGACGGATGTAGGTGCACCTAACCACAACGTTACAAGAACTTACTGAACAGTTCATATACTACTTACATCCTTCTATCATAAGAACAAGCAACATTACTTTATCATTATCGAATAACCCAATTACTTTATGAGCCAAGAAAAACACTATACCAAATGTAAACAAAGCAGGTATAAGCACCATCTTGATAAAACAAATTGCTGATAGCCACTTAAACTTTATATCAGTTTTTGGTGGCCCCTATAAATCGTAAGTCCGCGGAGTTATAAGCTGCTGTGGTGACATAAAAAAAAGAAAAAAAAAAGAAGACTTACACGGGCTATTTTACTTCCTAGAATTATCATAGCAAGTGGCACCAGGCAGTTTCCAATCAGTGTACATGCTGTAGTAATAAAACTCAAAGGCGGAGTGCCACTGAAGTATTTACTTTCATGAAACAAAGCACGGACTTGTGGTACGCAGCCAATAAATATAGCTAACAAAGCTTAGCAACGGAACCTGTAAACAACACAGTCTTCTGCGTACCTAATACACCCACACAAATTGGAGGAGTTAACATGCCGTAACCTAGCTTTGAGTATCTTTTAATACGTTGCCAGTTGTTTTCTTGTATTTCTTCAACAACAACATCTTCAGCATCTTCAACAACATCTTCTGTTCCAGAGTCTTCGATTAGCATCTCCGTCTCTGTATCGCTTATGGTTTGTATCATATTGTCAAATGAACTGCTTGATTCTTCCTTCTAAAGAAAGTTTGTCTTAGTGCTTGTTGAGAAACTAAAGATTTTACATCCTTATTCTTTGCCAAGAGATTAAAACCAATCAACCATGTCGGAAATTGCATGAATATAGCAATCAACAGTACATACGATGTGCTCCGATTCTATTTAATAAGTAAAGGGTTTTAATAAAAAATAGGATGTACTAAGAGTATCTCGGTGGATTCTTTGGCATCGGATTGAAAAAGCTATTGGATGATTAGAAAAACATGTCTACTTACGCTCATTACGCACTTGTGGAGAATTTTTTATGAGAGAGGTTGTATAAGCAAGAGCAAAACTTGCGGTACTTGAGAGTCCAAGAACACACATCAAGTAATACTTAAAGGAAGTCGATGTGCGGAAAATTCTGAGTTTAAAAGGCATAAGGATAAGTTTCTTTGATTATTCTCACGCACTTTCCTATCGTCCAGCCAATGAAGAGACCAAGTGCAATATATAAATAAAGAAATACGAATGTAGGCCAGTATTTAACAAGTTGAGAAAGTGTTACAACGTCAGACACTTAATGTTTTAAGTCATAACCTTTTTTGACAATTTTGTATTGTTTTTTGGCTTTTTGCCAGAAAAAAAAAGGTGGCGGACCTGTTGCGAATAGCAGTGATGGCATAATAAGTGATTTTATAAGGTTTGAAATACTCTGTACTGTATTGTCACTTAAGACGCCTATACGAGTCATCGTAATACCTTAAATAAGTGAGTTTACGCGTTTGTTTGTTCGTTGGCAAAAACCTGTTTATTTCACTTACCAGCGGCAACTAAGCAACATATTTCACCTGTTGCTGCTAAAGCCGAAAACGTGATAACCTTTAACGTAGCCATAGCCAATCTGGAAGTGTTATTAAGTTCGTTACTTTTTACGACTAAAAAGCCAAGTCACGTGACTTTGGATGGACAAACCAAAAACAGATTGTCCGAGTTTACAATTACTTTCATTGCATTGAACTGCATGTAGAAGTTAATCTGGATGAGAATAGAATAATAGTATTCTGTTGCAATCTGTACAACAGATTTTGACATGCAAACCAATTGGTTTGTGTCAAGAATAAACTCAACCTGTAGGCGTTGTAACTTTTCATATTTCACGTTTAATGTAATAAAAAAATAAATAGAACACGTGTATTACTCTTCAGTGACTAGGAGTTGCCAACGAATGAACCAAGTTTTGACACAGCTTTGACATTGCTTTGACATTTGACAAAATTTTTTGACATTTTACCCATTGCGGATTTTTTTAGTCTTATAAAATCAAAATACTCATAGACTCCTGCTTTAATGGCGTCAAAACGAAAGGTAGCTGGCTAAAACGTACTATGTAGCATAAACTAACCGGCGACATCCTCGTAGATTAATACCTCAGAGTTGGCTGATTACTGCCTATTAACCCTCCCCGTTGAGTTGCACCTAGATATTATCGATTTAGACGGAGAAGTATTCATAAAATGGCTCCTCTTTTATCCAACCACATGGCTATAACTACAAGATTCAATAGCACGTTTGATAAGCATGGTAAATGGAGGAAATATTTTAATTGTCCAATGCGCATTCAATGTTTCCTAATTGAAGGAGAAGGCAACTTGTGGAATGCTGAGCATAAAAGTCTGGTTAAAATGGAATGTTTTTACATCAATAGTAAGAGACACGGACAAGAGAAGCGTTGGTATAGGAATGGTAGGATGGAATCCACGTGTTTGTACTCGAACAACATAAAAGTTGGAGAAGAGAAAAGTTGGTACATGAATGGCATCAAAAGAAGTAGTATTTGTTATAGCAAGGCTCCGATTAGTAATTGTACAGCAATTCAGAAGCTAGAAGGTGATAAAATAGCTTGGCATGATAATGGCCAAATGGCTTACAAGTGTTTTTATGTTGATAACAAACAGCAAGGTGAAGAAAAAAGTTGGTATAAGAATGGTCAAATAAAGCGTCAATGCTTTTATGTAAGTACACAACAACAAGTCTTTCCACAAAAACAGGGCGAAGATATATTTTGGAGTGAAGATGGTGAATTAAGAACTGTACATTTTTATGATAAAGGTCAATTTATACGTGACAAATCGTATTTAGCGATATCGTTTTGACTTAGATAGAAATCATTTCTCATAAGATTCATGTGTTCTTGTTGATCTACAATACCAGATTGGAGGCAGAATATGTCTCACTCAGCTTCAATCCCTGGATCACATACCCAGAGACCCTTCCCATTTATTAAATTGGAGTTATCTCTTGTACATATACAACAAATTACATATATAAATTGAAGAATTCAATCAGCAACACAAAAACTTTTTGCATCATAATGTGCCATTGTATAGAACTGCTACTTGCTGATGTTGTTTTACGATACTACTGTACTTAAACAACTATCTCTCACTTATCAAACGCCATAAAATACCTTTTATACTGTCAAAAAATGAATGAAAAGCACGTGATTACTAACGTTGTAAACACCAACTTCCAAGTGAATGTCTATGCAAGCATTGGTTTAGAACGTTTCGACTTCATAGTTTTTGCTCATTTTAAAGGTACCTGAGCAAGTTGAATCTCTAGGCAAGGCTTATTGTTAGGTATTGGTTGTATGGCTAGCTCCAAAGCTTTTATACTGTCGGGCTTATCCAAGAATGGTATTTTTCCTTTATCGTTCGGAACCAGAATTGACTTATTCGCTTCGTTGTCAAGTTTCTAGAGTACGTTAATGATAGCCTCATCATCTAGTTTGCTCTTCTAACGTATGTAGAGGTTTATCTAGAGTCCCTTTAAAACTCATTAAAGAGTTAACAGTCGAGCACAAAAGGAAGTTAAGTACCGGCAAACAAGAACTAAGTCATTGTTAATTTGATCAAAAAGCAATTCAATTGATTTCGAGTGTCCATGGCGACGCGCAGTGAAGTGGTGTTTGACCGTCTTCCATAGTAACACTTGTTTCGAATTTGTTTTTAAGAAGAATTTCCAAGTGATTGTGTTTGCCCTTGATGCAAGCCAAATGCATCATTGTACTTGGTATAGTGGTTTTAAGTTGTTTAGTAGCTATAAGAGCTTCTATGGCTGTGGTAGAGTTGCACATTATGCTCATGTGAAGTACCTTACATGACCAGACAACACCAATACCCCTTTGTAGCTACTGCTTTAATTGTATAGAGCTGCTTAATATCCAAGTACTTAGAGATACGTTTTCTATGTAACAAAAACAAAAGTATCCTCCCTAGGTGAGGACACGGTATTTTTATTTGTTTTCATTCAGATGCACTTCCTAGGTAAGGCCGCTGGTTTTTGAGAATTTTTTTTTTTTTTTGGGTACCAAGTAAGTTCTATGTTCACCGATACGTTAAGATCACGGAAGCCGCTAATAGATTTGTTACTTTTTTTTTTTTTTTTTGGATTTTTTATTGGTTTTATAGACCGACCATTATGTGTCTACTTTCGTCAGCCACTACGAAAGGTTTAAGAGGGGTTTATGTGAGTCGCTTCGGTTAGTCAAACCGAAACTAGCTGTGGAGAACTACTTCCATCTGATATCGAGAATATTTTCGTTTCTTTTTATACCCATAAAAACTGCACAAAAATAAATTGTGGTATTAATAGAAGCTTCTAGAAGGTTAGTTCACTGAAAATTCTATTTTAAATACTCAAATATGGATAATGCACATTTCAAAACGCTCCCAAAGGCCTGTGATAGCTATTTACACACGTGGAAACCACATTGAACAAGTTTTGTATCTAAAAGCGTGCAACGAAACGAGAACTTCTTTTTTTAGATACTGTTTCGTAATTACTCAAATATGGATAACGCTCATTTGGAAAAACCACAAACCTTGTACTAGCTATTTTCATGTATTTGGAACTTATTCATGCACACAGTGGCAGAAAATTGTGCAATTTGATGGCTGATTTTGACTGGATTTGTGGGTTTTGGTGTTCTGTTGACTATTCCGATTCGGTTTTCTTCAAATGCAACTTGTTGAATCTATCCATTAGGAACATTGCTAGGTGCTACAAACCAAAGCTCCTCAACATCCTGACTCACCAAACGCCCATGAATATTCATGAATGAATATTAATGAATATGGCTTACGGGACAATGAATATGAATATTGCTTGTATTCATAACGGAAGGGCGTTAATCTATCCTTTCTGCTGTGATGTTTTTAGGCAAATCATCAGTGTTAACAGCTCATCTCAACACACTGTTTGGTAATAATTGATTTATATTATACTCTCAGCGAAGAACTCGCTGTCAAGCTACTTGACAAGTACAAATTCCCTTTACCAATATCACGTGACAAAGCTAGTTTTACACATTTCTTATCAACTAACGTTCTGACCCAAATCACGTGATAACTCTTTGTAGGAGGCTGGGAGCAAATATACAAGTCAGGAGTTTGGTTAAGCTACAGTGAGTTTTTAACAAGTTTGACCATTACACTCATCAAATAATGTCGATCAAGCAAGAAGAAGCTATGAATCGAGTTACACGTCTTCAAAGTATGCCACCAGAGACGATTACTCATATTTTGAGTTTTTTAAACAGGAAACAGCGTATTAGAGCTTGTAGAGTATCTAGTGTATTCAGAGACATCATACGTAACAATCTTGGCTTTAATATCATCAAATTACATGATTCAACAGATTGTCGTGTTCTCTTTGAAAGTCCTTTGCTCAAAAACACTAAAATTGTTTGTGAGTATCTAGAACTAGAAGGGAACGACTTGAATTATCTTTGTGGTGTTCGAACCATTTATTTAAATGGTGCCATATTGACAGATGCAGATATTGTTGGACTAGTAAACAAAGGACAACATTTTAGTCACTGCTCCATTCATACAATATACTTGAGTGAAACGTCCATCACAGATGTATCTTTAAAGGCACTCAAAGGTGTACATACAATCGATATTAGACATTGCAAGAATATTACTGTTGAAGGAATAAAGGCACTAAAAGAAGTTCATAAACTTATCCTCTCCAATCCTCAAGACTCATGGTTGAAGTATCTATGTAATGTCCACACGCTCTTTATTGATAAAGCTAAGATGACGACTGATGATGGATTCTCATCGTTGATAAATGTGAATACCCTTTCCTTGATTAGGTGTCCGAATATAACAGACTCATGTTTGAAGAACTTGGTCAACCTGAAGCAGCTTGGTGTTTGTGGGTGTAATGGGATTACAGACTTAGGATTAAAGTACTTGGTCAACCTTGAAATTCTTTACCTTATGTCTAATGATATGATCACCAATGAATGTTTTGAGCACTTGAAATCACTTAAACGCCTTGTTATTCTAAGTGGTTGTAAACAGATTTCAAAAGAAAAAATTGAAATGTTAGTTGCTACAAAATCGGACTTGGAAGCCAATAAGCAACACAAAGAGATACACAAATAACATTCTTAAACTATGCAGAAGAAATAATCATCATTGAATATCTTATTGTGGCCTAGTCAATGCGTGTGTATCTGAAGCTTGTCTACATGGATCTTTCATGCATGGTACATCATCTACTGTAACACTAATTGAGCGTGGTGATTGTGATGTAAACAGTATACACATGGTACATGGCAGGTCACATTGTAAACAGTAGCAAAAAATAGGCCATTTCAGTTTTGGTGCAAGATCAGTGTTGGAAGAAAAAGGCCTTGTAAAATATCACGTGTATTTTGAAATGAAAAAATTTGGTGGCTTGGAGAAGTATTTATTACTATAACTTGGTTAATATGTCTTGCCAGTTATTACAGTATGACCAAGTATTGTCATCGAGAGTTTTCATTTCAAGAGGTACATTGAACTCAAGAACATCAGAATCAGAAAAAAAGCTCTTCCATGGGGCTCCTGGAACTCCTAAAACGGCCATAGACTTCCAATATCTGCAATAAATTATTAAAAGATGTGACTGAAGTTAAAAATCATACGCTGCCATTGAGTGTGAAACGTAGACGTCATCTTGAGAAAAAGTTCCATTGAAGAACAGACTTTGGTGCTGGAATATGTATGCTACTGTTGTTTTATTTGTAAGTATACTAGAAGTTTAAAGAGATCATGTACTTACACTCTGAAGCATGCGTAGCATTAAGGAAGGAGTTTGGTCCTTCAGGGAACTTTGTAAAATGATATCTAAAGTAAGAATCTGGCTGAAATTTTCCAATAAATGGAGAAGCTAAGTGTACACCGCACGCAATACCAGAATCTCCAAAAATCTTAGAAGCGCCCTCCCAATATCCTCTCGCCTTAGTATACGGCACATACCTGTTAAAAAAAACATCACGTGAACAAACTTATAAATACAAACATCACAAACCATGACTTAACAAGCTCAATAAAGTCAGAAGAATATCCAGCGAAAGATTCAGCGACTATCTTGTTATACATTGCTTCATCAATACCTAAATACGTTAGAGGTGTTACTAAAATGTATAGTAACAGCAGCAAAGTCGGTCATACCTTCTGCTGGTGTCTTTCCGCTGTTTTGAAACATAAATATGTTTCCTTCATATTCTTGAGTGCCGATTATCATAGGGTACTTCCTATATAAACCATCTTGGAGCAAAGACAATGGTTGAGCGGTGATAGTGGTTCCACCAACAGTGGGGTAGTATGATAACTATTAGCAGTCAAGAAAACCATACACTAGTAAACATGCTCATACGCCAGATTTCTGTGTTTCAGTCATTAGTGTTTTTGCTGGTACTTTTTTCAGGCATCTGAGAAATCATCAATTATTTAACAATGTAAACGTTGACTGTACTCAGTATTAGAGCAATCAAAAAGTTGTAATACACTCTCTGTAATCTTCATACTAGTTTCTTTTGAGGGAAGTCTCCATGGCCCAGGACTCTCAGCGATTAATGCCCTCAAACAATTATTAGTACAAAAAGAACGATTGATAAAGTACACGTGGTAGAACAGTCAGAACAAAAGTAACATTGTAATGATAAAATGATAGATGGTCAGTGTAGAATGTGTCAACAACAATCGCTCCTTTGCTACTGCATCACCTAGTACTGAAGCACCCACTCAACAACCTACAATAGCTCCAGATGGAGGTATAATAGATGTAATTATCGTGGGAAAGTCAGGAACTGTAGGATTTGACTATCGGATGATTTCAAATATGAGTGATATTGTTGGTTGTAATAAATGAAGTATTGCAACTCTTGTGAAGAGTTCGAATTTTCAAAAAAGGGTGCTCACCGTATAGGTACTGTTTGAATTGTAGGTGGTAGGATACTCTGTAGCAACGTGCTCATACCACCTGCTGATTCACCAAATACTGTCAAGGTACTCGGATTACCACCAAACGCGTGTATATTTTCGTAGACCCATTTAATAGCTAACGCTTGATCTTGTAATCCAACGTTTTCGTGTTGTTTGTTATCTTCATTGTAATAAAATCCGAAAACATCAAGTCGATATCTACAAAAAGAAATTGACTTTTCGGTCACGTGATATTATTTTTTTCGAAGTTTTTTTTCAACATACGATATGGTGACTACAATGGAATCTGTTTGAGCAGCGAGTTGTCCACCAGGGTACAAAGACGTGCCTCCATACAGAAAAGAACCACCATAAACTATTAAGGTCAATACACTCTAGACAAGTCACTTCACTTCACGCACTGAATAGTAAAACTGGCGTTTCTGAGTGCATTGGCATAGGAGTGAATACATTAAGGTATAGACAATCTTCTGAAGTTTGATCCAAAGTATACATACTACCACCTTGAACACAAGCCTCCTTGAAACTACATAACAAAAAACTCAGAGAAAAGTTTTTCGATTTTGTTCTCAATGAATGTACTCTTTGGCGTCAATGATTTTATTCCAATCGTCTACAGGTTGTGGAGCCTGAAAACGCTTATCTCCAATAGGAGGCGTTGCGTATGGTATACCTAGTGAAACAATCGTAAGAAAAAGACGTAATGTTACGAGAATGACGCTCTCACCGTGGAAGTAAGTAAACGGTAGCGCCTCAGTTGTATCTAAACCGATTTAGTATCTTACCAATAATATGGCGTAGAAAGTACTGTAATATCCTTGAACAGGTCCGTTCTTTGTTTGAACTACAGGCGGAGATGATCCAAAATAATTCAGGCACGTGATTGTTACTAAAAAGTTCAAAAAGAGGATAGCCAACAAGCTTTTTAACATGAGTAGTGTATGGCTGTTGCTCTACAAAAAATAGAGTGTTTCCAATATGTGAAATTCAGGCTATTGTCAACGTAGTTCTGTGGTATTAAAGCACTAAAGATACAAGCATTCATTCGGCCTCAAGATCCACCAGACTCATGTGCCAGGTTGTAGAGTCACCTTGATACGTTAGATTGGACATAGTCAACACAAAGAAGGTGCATATTGGAGGTGAAGAGTCTTGATGGCTCTATCATCCATACGAGGGGATTTATTATACACTTAAAAAGAATCGTGTAGCAAATGATAATTGAATAACAAAACAAGAAAGCATGATCACTACTTGTAATTGTTTTGTAAAAGCTTGAAATTTTCCACATATTCACTCATGACTGATATGAATACAATTACAGACTTCAATTGGTTAGAAATAACTGAGAGTGTTACGGATATATTGCGGTCGTGATGGTACAGCTGTTTCTCGAAAGATCCAATTTTGAAAAGCGTACATTTCGTCAAATGATCCGCACATGACTGAGGTGCGGAGTTATCACTATTTTTGCACTACAAAGAGCACTGCTTACGTTTCAAATGGAGCAAGAAGAACAAGTGTGATAGAAAAGAGTTCGTGGATAACCGTGATTGTAGTATTTTACTACAAACTAATCAACATAATAAACTACAAAAGAAGGCCAAGACAGGATTGACACAATGAATATAATGCCATAATGTTTGTTCATGATGATCTGCTTCCGTGATATCAAGTGCCTTTTATCACTTAAGCCAAAAACTATTGGTACACTAAACATCACAACGTCTCTTGAGATCACATGCATTTTACATCCATACTGGCGTTATTGGCCTTAATTATATCTATTTCTTGTCGCCAAATCTCTCCTGGGTATATTTATGGTGTGGCTTCATCACTAACTGATCCTGAAAATGTTGAAGTATTTTATACAGACTTAGAGTTTAATAATGGTAAAATATTTACCCTTGTTTCGTACTTAACTATTTGCAGAACCTACTTCTCTGGGCGTCACTGCTACGTTTACGCTTCAATCAGAACAATTTCCAGCCATAAGTGAGCCACAGATGTAAAACCAAGTATGCTGTTTTACAGGCTGATGATGCTTTTTTAGTACCTTCATTTGATGGCTCGATGATTCTTTTGACAATGATAGAAACTAGTGGAAGATTTAAAGTAATAGTTAAATCAATTGACAACACATTAATATGTACTGGCGACTTCCCAGAGTTTGCTATTGCCGGTCAATTTATTGATGATACAACATTCATTGTTTTACTTCCTCCGTCATCCACAGTGGCAACATACAAACTTGACATAACAAATACGAATAATTGTGTATCTCCAATATACTCGTGCGTAATATCACCAGTAAGACCTTCTGGTTTTATTGGAAGTACGTTGATAACCATCAATTTTTTCTTCTTTTTTTCTTGCTTAATATGACTTACTGTTTCTGTTACAGTGGTAGTTGATAGCGAAACAACAATGTTGTCTGTTGCTCAAAGATTTGGGAGTTCTGAAATTCATTCTGTTGATACATCAGCTTTTTTTGTTCCAGGAGCATGCGTTATTGATTCGATTAATACTTTGGGTTCTCCAATTGTGGGTACTATCTTGCTGTTAAGGCTTGATGATACTACAAATGTTGGTATCAACAGTTTTGCTGAAACCCCACGAATGTCAATAGCAATTGATAAAACAACAGGCACTTATGTTCTCTTCAATCATTTATTGTTTATTATATTTGGCTTACAAGAATTGTAGGCACTCAAACACCATATAGAACAGTTCAATCAAGCATCACTCTTCCAACATTCCACCCAGGTTTTATAGCTCCGTGTGTATCAAGGTGAATTGAAAGAAAAAAAAGAATACTCACTTAACTTGTGTTTAGTAAACGGTCAGCAAAGGCAGTGGCGTCATTAAATGAAGAACGAATAGCACTGCTACATCGTTAACATTGAGGTTATTTAGTAATTAATAATAACAAGTTCCTTCCCGTTCAGTTCAATTTCATTGTTCTAAACTGAAGGATACTGTACACGATTTGTCACTAATAAAAGTACTGCATTTTAAGGTGAAGCAATCCAAAGGATAGGAATGACGTGAAAAGTAATGGCTGTACAAACCTGGTTTTGCGGACGTTTGACACTAAGGGAGGTTGGCGACTTAAAGTACAAGTCAACAATCTAGAGGAGTAAGCAACGGCTAGAGGCAATACGCAATGACTATGATGTACTCGGACAGTTTTTGGTTTTCGATTGTAGTTTTATTGTGTGTCTAGGTCTTTGAATAAAACAAGGATCTCAGGCCTCGTGACCAAGCGGTCAAGCCAAGAGATAGGTTCTCCAATCTGTGTAGTGTTGTTTGTAGGAGCCAATGGACGATAGGGATCTAACGTTCCTAAGCACAAGTGGGCAGAAACTGGATTTTTTTGCTCAAAGTCAGTCTATCTCAAAACTTGAATGAAACAGACAATATTAACAGGTTCACACGGTTTGTACTTGTTTCCATGTTTCTGTTGGTTGGTTCAGGTACGTGAAATTATCACATGTTTTTAGTTTGTGACTGTTTTCTGACTTTGTTTGCAGCTATTACTATCAACTCTATATTTTTACATAAAACACGTGTTGGTGAATACATGGATAGTGTTGGAAAAAGTTTAAGAGATAGCAATACTATTAGCGACTTTAGGTACCATTTAAGAAGCTTCCTTTGATATTATGATAACAATCCTGACTTGTTTGTAGTAATGAAAGTTAATTAAGCCGCTATGCATAAGGCGTTTAAGTTGTTTTTAGATACAACAACCAAAGAAACATTACAAGCTACTTTTGGTGTCTTACTCAATAAAACTCATGTAAACTACAGCTATAGAATTGATTATTTTGTTTTGATATCCAAAAAGTCTTCAAAACAATTTAGTGTATTTGAACAAAGAACTGGGAATATCGGGAAGTGTTTTATTCCTTTACAAGAAATCAAAGTAAATATCAGCATGTTTGTACTTGATCTCACCATCTTCAATAACGATTCTAGCAACGACATAATCTGAAGTAGCCAAGAGACCGTTTAGCAATTGGTAAATATTGTATTTCAACTCCATGGTTTCTTCTACGAATGTAACATCTCCAAGCAATAATTGTCCTTGTCCGAATAACTCTGTCTGACTCGGAAATGGATGCGGCCCATTATTTGTTAGATGGCCATGTCGACCTAAGAAAGAAGCACTCAAAAAACAAACAGTTTAAGGACTAAAACACCTCTGAGACTTACTTTGGCAGTACCATTGGACGTAAAAGGTAAAAGAATGCTCTTCAGCATGAATCTTGTCTTGGCAACAACAACATCAAGGAAGCTGTTGGCACGTGATTAGAGGTTAAGCCGGCTATAAAAATCCGTAGTCTGATAAAGAAAAATGTTGACACTTTCACTTTTCTAACTTTGTCAATACAAACTCAATCACCTGTCTCCGTTAATAATGATGCTTCGGCTGGTGTTCTTTCTTATTGTTATTTTCGGAGTACATAATGGTAATTTAGTATTGTCGGTAAATGGTAAGCACAATAAACTTCTAAAAACAACCGTTTTTCTCGTTTAGAACGACGACCGACAAAGTCCGAGGACTTATATGTATAGGCACATCTACGGAACACAAAGCAGTTCCGTATTTCTTTGGATATGGTTCTAAAGTAGCTTTTGATGATTTTAACGCTTCAATTGTTATTCCACGTGATGGCGCTAATCTAACAGGTAAAATAAAGACGAAAAAATAGAAAATGAAAAAAAACACTTTAGTTAATTTTAGATAGGCACGATGAAACCGCCCTTTGAGTACAGAAAAAAACTTGTAAAACACGTGTTTTTTGGTTTTCCGAAAATGTGGAAAAAAAAGTCGAAGTGATACTGTTCACCACAAAGGGAGACAACTGAGTTATGGCGCTCAGTCGCTAGGCTTTGCCCCCAAACCCCCTAAAGGGGCTTTTTAAATAGTTCCTATGGCATACTATA
>JALMLS010000498.1:0-35530 GCA_038496445.1 Trichosphaerium sp. ATCC 40318 | reverse complement strand
AAAAAAAATGTAAATAAAAGATAACATAGACAAAGAGAAAGAGTCTTTTAAAAAATCAAAAAATTCAAATGCTTCGCTTACCATTATTCAACATTTGCATACTAGATATCGTTGTCTTGTACACGTGGTAATGCTTTAAGCTTAGAATACTAGAGATAGAAGTGAGTATAACCAAAAGAAAAACAAAGGTGAAAAGTGGACAACTGTATTGATGGCGGAGTTTTTTTTACCAACTTGTCAAGTTACAAAAAAAGAAAAGGGATAAAGTCCGCGGATATGTCGTACGCTTCTTGAACAGGGCTAAGAATGTTTCCAAAGTCATCTAACGTGCTACTAACTAGCTCGTTCTCGCGCTGCAGATTTTTCTTTAATAGCTCTAACTTGTTCGATAGTACGAGAATGCTGGAATCATCAAGTCGCAATGCACTATTAACGACTTGTGTTGGGTTATTAAGTATCTTATCTTGATAAAAACCACGAATGGTCTCGTTTACATCACGCTCTCTATAAATCACACGCAATTCTATAAGGCGAAAAAGAGTAAATAAAAAGCAATAAATCAAATCAAGTAAAAAAAAAAGATCCTTTTCATAATACACCCAACAACGCAACATTTAATCAAAAGCTTTTGGGTACAGCAAAAAAAAATTATACAGTGCGTACCGGCGTAGTGTCTACTCTCAAGTTTCTTTAATTCTTCAATTTGTGCAACTGAAACACCTTGATCAGCAAGACCAGATAACCAACGGTTAATCTCTTGATCAGCTGTCATCTTAGGTGGAACACCAGACAAGCGAACAAACTTTTCTTGCATCTTAGGTGTAACCAACTGTTGTACTTCTTTAGTAAGCATATCTTGACGTTGACGTTGGTGTTGATGAAAGTCTTTGAGTAGATTCGAAATAGTAGCTTCGTCTTCACGTTTACATGCTTCTTGTAGAGCGATCATAATCTTCTCGATTTCTTTGTCCATTACTGCTATTTCATTACTGTATGATCTGTAGAGAGGATGTGGCGTTTTTCCACTAACTACAAAAAAAAGTCAGCAAGTCTATCACAAAAGGTACTGTTTTAGCATATTAGAGGTATACTTACTATTGGTTTTGGCGGTAGTTTTAAGTTCAGCATTTTCAATTGTGAGTTGAGAAGCAAGAATTTTGTTTTTCATATTTTCAGCTCTTAACTGTTCATTTTCAAGACTAAGCTGTGCTAGTTTAGATTCAATATCTTTGATATATTCCTTTTTCCTTTGACGATAGTTTCTAGATGCTCTATTCTGGCTTTCCCTAATGGATAAAGTTACAAATGACAAGAGAGGCAAACGAGAATAAGATTAAAGGAGAACAGTACGTATTTTTTAATTTTCTTTTTTTTGTTGAACGCCTGTTTTAATTGTTTCAGGGTGACGCCATTTTTGACGTTGGAAATAAAAAAAAAAGGTAAAAACAGGTAAGAATAAAAAATTTAAACGTTGGTTACGTTAATATTCTTTTAGCGTTTACTACGCTACCTTGAAAATACCATTTAAATACAAATTAAAGAATTCCAGAATTATTTAGCGTTGTTTTGAGACTTTTAGCGTTAATTCGAGGATAAAAAGCGCAATCGTGACAAAAAGGCAAATTTCGCCAAATATGCGTGTCTAGATAGCCTAGCTATCATCTTTGTTGATTCACGATAGATGTAAATGACACGCAAGTGTAATTAGCTAAGTAATGTACCTTCTACGCCGCGATTTAGCGGCTTGGTTAACGTCAGTCTGTTCTTCTTCATGCTGTTTATGCTGTTGCTGTTGTGCGAACTGGTGCGTTTGATCTACTCGCATTTGCGTCTGTTCACGCATTTGAGGAGGGTAATTCATCGCTTTACGGCTCATTAGGTTATCGTTGCTTCATAGGTACGACGTACTAGGTGGTGGGCCCATAGGAAAGCCGCGTTGCATGTCACGTTGTGCTAGCATTGGACCGCCTCCATAATGAGGGGGTTGCCTACAAGGAATGTTTTAAAACATATTGCAACGGTTTCATCGTTACCCAACTGGCTGGTAAGGATGAAACACCACTCCTTGTCCTGGTGGTTCAACCTTTAACGTCGATGGGTCTGTGGGCGTGTGTAAAACGCTCATAAGCAAATTATTATCCTCCTCCGAAAACTGATTTATCATAAGCTACTGAAAACACCACACGGAGTATAGCTAGTTTTACCTGCTCGAAGTGCGCGAAACCAGGCTGGTTATTACCGTTGTGCCCATGAGTAGGCATGTTTACTGATTGCGCGCCGTGCATTGGTCCGTAATTTGCCATGTTGTTGCTGCCAAAATGTCCCTGTTCATCCATAAGGCGAAAAATTTAGTCAAGACAGTCAAACTCTCTCCAACGCCGTTCAAATGACAAAAAAAAAGAATATGAGTGCTTTAGTTGCCTTCTACTGAATATCTGGCTTGTTTTGAAAACTAAAACGGGAGGTAGTCAATTTTTACTCCTAAAACGTAGCTACAGCACATATTAAGGCTTTAACATGGTAAACCCCGGTGGTTGGACGCAGAAACGGAGAAAACTCCATCGTAGCAAGTCCAGACTCGGTATTTTCTGAAATATTAATTAGTGTTTGGGCGTGTACAAACTGTTGTGGTGTGTTGATATTTTATTATAAACACTCTAAAGAGCACAAAAAAGGAAAGCGCATTAAGGTGTTACTCGATAAAGGAATTCTTAAATCCTCATCTAGTTGGTCAGATCGGACCATTTCTTTACTTCTAGGCCATCTGGAGGTGTAACTTCGGTTTTTTTCTTGGAGATTTCGTCCCAGTTGGTTGAGAGAACTGTACCACCAGACTCTTGAAAAGACTTCTGCATAGCACGTCTTTGGTCATCAGTGGCACCCGCAAATATGTCTCGGAATACCTTAAGGCGCTGTTTGTATTTTGAGCAAGCCGATACAGTGCTATCAATGCGAAAAATGAAACAAAAAGGTTTTGGCGTAGACGCAAAACTTAGAACAAAACACAAAGAAGACTCAATTTCCTTCTATGCGAAAATAGAATATTTTTGGTCTTTCTACGCTCTAATTCGACTTTTAAATACTTCAAAAATAGTGTACCTTGTTTAATTTATGGTCTCCATCGGTGTTATCCTCTTCATAGAGCTAATAAACAATATTAATGGGTTGTTAGATTTTTTTCCTTTTTCTTAAAACGCGTACATCTTCTGCGATTTTATCCCAATCCTTTCTCTTCGGTTTATTCTTTGGGTCGGAGACAGTGGCCCACTCACGTGCTGATTGTCCAGTATTCTCCAAGGTAGGCCATTGGTTTGGTGTCGCTTTCTTCAATGAAATCTCAATTTTGGATGAGAGTACGACGAACTAAAGGTTGAGATTAGTAGCAGTCAGATATAGTCGGCGGTTGACGAAATAAAACTAATTGAATTTTTTTTTACAAGTTTCCAAAAGAAGCTTATCAATAAACCGTATGTTACCTTGCTCTCTGCTGGTACTACTTCATCACAAAGCTCCAAGTCTAGGATGAACTCTTTACCTTCAAGAAGCTTTATACAGACGCTAAGTTCTCCTTTTTGTATGTCAACTTTGACATCCTCTTTTTTTTGATTCTTAGCAAATACTGAAACTGTAATTTTCTGAGTTGTCTGAAACCTAGGCAAAAAAGGTCAGATTGAACATAACCGCCGAAATATGAGTAAACAGATCTACAAAACCGTACCAGTCGTGTCTGAAGAGTGGAGGTCGTTTCTTTTTAGCTGGAGCGTCTGGCATTGGTGTATCAGCAGGTTCTGTTGCTTTTGTGGCTGGATCTGGTTCTAAACCTTGAATAGAACGTCAGAAAGTTGTAGAAGCGATTGACAGGTGGGCTTCAGACTTTTTACAACAATAAATGCAAAAAGCCAAGATAAATTAAAAACACGCGTCAGTACCAGGCATATCATCTGGGAACGCTGCTGCTTCTTCTTTAACAGGTTTTTCAGGTTGTGTTGTTTGAGTAGGAGCAGGAGTTTGGAGATCAAGGTCATCTTCGTCCTCTAAATCACAGTCAGAACGAGAAGTCAAAAAAAAGTATTAAATCTTCTTTTTGAAAGTTTTCGTATGCGACACTGTGGCTGTGGGGCACAGCGTCAATTCCTGGTCGAAACAACGTTATAACAAAAACGTACCAGCGATTTCTGCCTTGCATTTCCTGATCCATTTTTTGAATTGTCTGTTAGCTGCATCAAGCTCTGATCCCTATTGAATGAGTTAATGCAAGCTCTACAAGTCTTATTTGAACAAAAGCCAGATCCATTTTGCTGAATTACCTTATTGAAAGCTGCTAATGCGCTCTCGTACTCATCTTCAGCGAAGAGTGCAATACTAAAACAACGTTAGGTGTTGAAGAACGATTATCAACGATTCGTTTAGCGATGATTCGTTGTACAAAAATGTGATCTAACGCCAACGGCTAGGCGTGTTTGCGTACCCTTTCCGCAAATAAGCTTTAGAGTTTCCTTTATCAAGGGTTAATGCTTGGTTGGCATCAGCAATTGCTTCTATAATGTATTTAGAACAATTCTAGGTACGATGGTCACGTACTTGCGAAGTTTTTCAGTTTATAATGGCAAAACGATCTCTTAACGTAGTAGTCAGAGATTTTTTCATCTAATTCGATTGCTTCGGTATATTGTTGTAAAGCATCTTCATAGTCTTCGTCTACGAATGAAGCATTTGCAGCAGCAAAAAGATCGCCAGCGGATTGTATTTTAGACATGCGGTTGTTTAATAGTTGAAGGTCTGTGGGATTTGAGGGAAATTACAATTTTTTTGAATATTTGGCAACAAAAGTCGTTTAATTCAACTGGCAATGAACTGAAAGTTATACACTCCCTAATTTTATTGTCCACGCATAAATTTTGCAACTGTAGTACATAAAATAAACGGTCCGTTGTATTGTTCCACACCACAAGACTCGAAATTGACTTTTTCTAAATTAAAAACGGTCGGTTGTTAGCATAATTAGAGATGGATCTACCAGGTAACATTGGCTACATAGCAGGTGGTGTTATTCATACGTTCTTGGGTTGCATGTACGGTCTTAAACGCTCTAAACTATCGTAAATACTAAAAAAACCGTTATACTAGGCACGGTTGGTTGACATTTCGCGATGAGTTTAGCCTAGGACCAAAATTCTTTACTAAAAACAAAGCACTAGAAGATACATTGAAAAACACTAAGAGTTTTGAGAAATCAGCTTACCATGGCTTCCTTGGGTTCAATTACATGCACTCTATAAGCCTTGTATGTCAATTTTTTTTTATACTTAACTTGCTATCACGTGATTGGGACATTGATTGATTGAAAAAGTTTTGTCCTTTCTAATTGCGTTAGGTATTGTCTGGTGTCGGGTCAATATACTTGTCTTCTTTGCAAAACAAGGGTGTTATTTCTGATCCATTTATATCTCCTGTGATCGTAGGACTAAGCTTTGTGTTCACTCTAATCGCTAAGCGTTATTTCTTCTCTGTTCCTTTCAGAGGTAAGCAAAACAAAGAAAAAACTAAAGTACTATCTTGGTTTAATCTAAAACTCTTGGTAGCAATGTTTTTAGCGAGCATTTTTATGACATCCAACTATATTTATGACATATGCGCTTAAACTTTGGAGCGAGGCAAAAAGAATGAGAGTGTCATGGTGTCAAACATTCAACATGTGTATGTATAATTTACTAAAACGGGATACTACAATAAGCTGGGCAATAAATACTTTAAAATTCTGAACCCATTTCAGACTCTACGCTTGTAATGCAGCTGAACAGTAACCAGTTTAGCAGTATCGACTCATGTATTTAAGGACCATCACAACTTTAAGTAGGAGATGAGAAAGTACATGCCACGCTCATTGTAGCAACAAAAAGTGTTAGTCAGTAATTTTTTTTTCTTCCGTTCAATTTTGATTTCGATTGACTCCATCTTACTCTGAAACTTTTTCAAGATCAAACAGCAATGGAAAGACCTCCATTTCCAATAAATTTACGTGCAGCATATGACTACTATCTCCAAAAGCATAATACCGTCTTTCAAAACGTAAAATCAAGAGAAACGCCAATACAACGCGAAATGTTTGATAGGGATGTCACTGCAGCGATTAATAGTGTTCTTGTATCGGCAGAAGCACAAATGAAGTGCAAGTTAGACACAGTACTTATAAACTTTGCTAAAGCGCTTCCTTGCGCTACCAATTACGAGGACTCAACAGCGCTTGAAGGACGACATAAAAAACTCTTACGCACGCAGTACGTATCAACTTATCCCTGCTGCACTACTTTGGGGGCCATAGTTGTTTCCGAATTTTCCGAAAACAAAAATTCGAAAGTGTAGAAAGATGCAGAAAGATGCATAGCTAGGGCAGTCCACTTAACTAGAAAGCGCCTGGTTCACTTACGGTCGGGTCCTCGCTGTGCTCGGAACTAGAACCCGACCTTCGCTCACATATAGTGATCCATTGGTGGTATAGGCATTCAGTTTTTGTATCGAATTCTATTTTTTCGAATTTTTTCTTTCGAAAAATTCGGAAAAAACGTGGGTCCGCTACTTTGTACACCCTATCCAGTGTATTACTCGCATTTGTGCCAGTATTAACACCCTCAAAGTGTGAACATCCTTGTGTACGTACTGACCTTTGATTAGGCCTAAAGCAACCAGAACATGTTTATTAGATCTACCACCGGAGATTATGTGCTTGATTCTACAATACACGTCAAAAGCAAGGTACATCGCTGCACAGACATGTAGATCATTCGCAGATATTATACATGACGTCATTGGTTATGTCTCTGCAACAGTTAAACCACATGATGCACTTACTATCCGTCACTATAAAGGTACATTTTTTGGCTTGCAATGACATGTATTCAAATAGTAGCTTGGATATTTACCTATTTCTAGGTGTAATGTCAAATACCCTCATAAAGGTTGATGCCATGTACAACGATATAACACATTGGTTGTCAGGATGCAAGAAACTTGTCTTTCCTTATGATTTACAGGACAAAGACTTTATTCATTTATCTGGTGTTCATACAATTAATCTTTCGCAAACTAAAGTGACAGACCAAGGCATTGCTTACCTAAAGGGTGTACATACCATCGACCTCCTACGTTGTACGCAAATAACAGATTACGGTATCAAAGCTCTTGCTGGTGTTCATACAATTAATCTTTCGCAAACTAAAGTGACAGACCAAGGCATTGCCTACCTAAAGGGTGTACATAGCATTAATCTTAGTTACACCGAAGTCACCGATGTTAATGCCCTTCAAGGTGTTCATACAATTAACCTTGAAGGTAGTTATGTGACAGATGAAGGTATAGAAGAACTAAAAGGTGTACACACCATTGCTCTTGATGGTTGTCGAAACATATCAGACAAAAGTATGAAATCGCTTTCTGGTGTTCACACTATTAACCTGATGAGTCTTAATGTAACGGATAAAGGCATTAAAATGCTTAAAGGTGTCCATACAATTGATCTGACCGAAACTCAAGTAACAGATGAAGGCATAAAAGCGCTTGGAGGTGTTCACACTATTATCCTGAGTGCCACAAATATAACAGATGATGGCATTCGTGCACTCAAAGGAGTTCATTCAATTGGTCTTTCTAATACAAAAATAACAGGTAAAACTCTTAATGCTTTGGCTGGTGTACACACTATTGATTTATCTGAATGCCCTATTGTTACTGGTATATCAGCACTCAGAGGTGTTCATACAATCTCCTTAGAACATACAGATATTACAGACGAGGACCTACAAGCTCTGTCTGGTGTTCATACACTTGATCTATATGGTTGTGCTAAGATTACAGAAAAGGGAATTCTAGCAATTGCTGGTGGCCTGCGTAAGCTTTGTATTACAAAGACTACTGTCACTGCAGACATATTAGATAAACTTCCATGTGTACAACTTTTCAATGGTTGTACAATGTATTGAGCTAGACTTATTGCTACAGTGTAACTTTGGCTTCAAAGCGTGGAATAACTTGTGATATACCATTTTCAATCAAGGGGTGCCAACCTTGACAATAGCACTAAAATATAATTGTTCTTAGTATGTTAGCAAGTATTGCCTTGAAATAAACTCTTTCATTCCTAGTTAGTTGTCCCTTTATTGATAGTGACTTAGTAAGTGACATCAACAATAAGTTTACAGGAGCATACTAGACAGCAGCAGAAAGAAGCAAAGTTACCAAAGATATTTTTATTTTCGATCTAATAAAAAAAGCACAAATGAGAGTCAATCAGCTTCTAGAGTTATTTTTTGAGTGCCAAAGCCCAGTCACACCGTGGCTTAATAGTCATACCATTATCAACAATATTAACAGCAAAACTACCCGCAAACATTACAGTTTCATACTTTGTACCGTCATCATTAACTATAACAGGTACTGTACAATAACCAGGTGATATTTTTGATAAGTCGATTACAGGCCACTTGGACTTAATAGTAGTACTAAACCTCTCTGCACTACACCTATCTCCTCTCCATACACCATCACCATCAAAGGCGCAGAACGATGTTATCCATCCACTCAGGTATGAAGGACCACTACCACCGGAATGCTGATCGCATATCTTTCCCCAGAAGTCGAGATTTGGTTTTCCGGAAGAAGCCGAGATTAGCTCATCCAAAATAGGAGATAAATGTGCGTGCCACTTTTTCATCATTTTCTTACCAGAAACTTCGAATTCAACGAGTTTATCAATCTTTTTACGTAGCTTGATGTAGTCCTCAGGTGTCCCGAGAAGAGTGACGTTTGGAATGCTACACATGAGGCAGAATTCAAACGAAAAGTATTTTTGCATGCTTGACATTAATAGAACTGACGAGACGACCTTATCTGTCGTTGTCGTTGTCGTAAAGTCTTGAATAATCCAAGACCGTATTTGATCGTCTTTCAGGTTCTTGTTAATCTCTACCGTCATTCGTTGGGCTAAACCGGCGTAATCTGCTGTTCGGAGTGTGCCACCGCCTTTGACAACGAGTTTCTTCTTTCCTGAATGAGATACAAACTTATTTCGAAGCTTTTGGGAGTTGTTGTTGACATAGAGGCTGAACTGCGCGAGTATAGCAGTCCAGAAGTCGTCTGGCCGCAGAATAATATTGTGGTGATAGCAATACGCAGCGATAACGGAATCAACGAAGCCGTTAGTGTTCATACCCCTTGCGGAAGGGTTTTTCGGGTCTTCTGAGCATTGCAATACTTCTTTGAGCGGTTTATCGCTTGTGTTACCCGACAGGTGATCAAGAGGGTTCCTGGAGATCTTCTTAGCGTCTGTGTTGCCTTTTAAATACTCTTTAAGGCCAGAAACAACATTACGAAGACCAGGCTTGGTATTACTTAACTGGACAGCCGTAGGTTTCTGATTTGAAGGTTGAAATGTTGTAGACATAGTTGTGTAACGTTTTTTTGTGCTAAAATGGAACAACAGACTTTTTCTTCAAAAAAAATGATCAATGAAATAGTTTACGAGATACCTTTTTTGTATTGGCTCTGAGAAGCTCAATCAAGGGTTGAATTGCACCAAGATTTGTTCTATTGTCTACTAGTGGTACAGCAGGACAAGAATGGCTTTAGTCTTTTCGGGCTCTTGAACAAAAACTAGAAAACGTTTTTATTAACCGAAGTGAAAGTTGCAAGTTTTCAGGCTTATCATGTGTAGTACAAATAAACAGTCCTCCACATAATCTACAATTTTACATTACAAAACACCTCAAGCTGAAAACGCTCACATTTTACTTCCATAACCTCAAATCTACGAAAAAAACAAGATAATCTCACCAGTTCTATTAGTAAAACGAGCTTCTTGATAGCAACTAGTTTGAACCGTTGACAAGCTGGCAACTTACAAGGATACTTAAATTACTATATGGGCTTGCAAGCGACGATACCTTGGAAGAATAGTTCAAGGAAAGCTTTTAATACTTGAACCTATCCTATGAAGCTCTAGTTCATACATCATACTACAATCCTTAGTACGATACAAGCGCAAAACAACAAAGCAGCACAATGAAGAAAAGTGTAACACATCATGAAGATACGTGGATTCACGTGTCTACTACTTACCGGTTGTGCTTGCAATGGAATGGCGAAAGAAATGATGAACGAATGTTTCAATAATCACGTGTTTATCGATTAGCCCTAGAAGAATTCAATTGAAGTCTATGTACATCTGAATAAAAAGATATCTTCATTACACCTCAACACCATACACAGCTACACAAAAGCATGAACTCAAACAGCGCATTCTTTGATATAATGCTGGTTGAAATATTAGTTAATATTCTACAGTTTGTTCCTGCGTTCTGTATGCATTCAATTGCGCGAACATCACATTTATTGTCCAACATCGCTGTAAAGCATTTCGGATACGCAACTGGCAGAAAAATAGTTATTAACTCTAGAAGAAGGCTTATAACACTGTTTCAGAGATTTAGACGTTTAATCAGCACAAGTACGATTGATATTAAGTTTCGTATCAACCAAGAAGACTTGAAGTACCTACATGGTGCTTATGCTCTCATACTGTCCAAGTTGCGCAAGAATATTGACTTTAGGGGCTTCAAAGTCATCAACAGTATTAGCTTTACTTCATATGAGAATGGGTGGTTCTATCGTAGTATGAATGCCGATGTGAATGATGAGATTGTTAAGCAGCTTGCTGGAATAAGGACAATATCCATTAGTGCTAATAATCCATTTATCATGAACGTTACAGATATTGGTGTTAAAGCATTAGCAGGAGTTCATACAATTACACTCAACCATTGTGATCAAGTAACAGATGATGGTATCAAAGCATTAGCGGGAGTCCATACAATTGATATATCTCATTGTAAACAAATAACAGATGAAGGTGTTAAAGCATTAGCTGGCGTTCATACAATTAAGCTTATACATTGTGCCCAGTTAACAGATTATGGTATCAAAGCTCTAGCAGGAGTCCACACAATTGATATATCTTACTGTTATCAAATAACAGATAAAGGTGTCAAAGCTTTAGCAGGCGTCCATGAAATTGATATATCTTATTGTAAACAAGTAACAGATAAGGGTGTTAAAGCGTTAGCTGGAGTTCATACGATTTGGCTGCTAAGTTGTTGTCGAGTTACAGATGATGGTGTTAAAGCCTTAGCAAGCGCCTATAAAATTGTACTTATTGATTGTGAACAAGTAACAGATGAAAGTGTTAAAGCTTTAGCAGGCGTCCATAAAATTACTATACACTCTTACCGACTAACAAATGAGGGTGTCAAAGCATTAGCTGGAGTTCATACAATTTGGCTATCGTACTGTAAACAAGTAACAGATGAAGGTGTCAAAGCCTTAGCAGGCGTCCATACAGTTTGGCTTCAAAGTTGCTACCAAATAACAGATGAAGGTGTTAAATCCTTAGCAAAGGTCCACACAATTACACTTATTCATTGTGAAAAAGTAACAGATGAAGGTGTTAAAGCTTTAGCAGGCGTACATAAAATTGTGCTTATACGTTGTGATCAAATAACAGATGAAGGTGTTAAAGCTTTAGCGGGCATCCATACAATTAATATATCTCATTGTAGACAAATAACAGATGAAGGTGTTAAAGCATTAGCTGGTGTTCATAAACTTTATTACCAATGAAGATGTTGAATGTACACTATCTTCCTGAACGCCTGTATAATGCTAACCTGAAGGGTATTGATACCATGTTATATTTTGACAAATGAAACTCCCTGTTCGAGATTAAATAATTTGTGTTCTTTTTCTTCAGAATATTTACAATTATGCATGCTTTGTATAAAATGGTGTATAATGTCTACACAATTTCTGATCTTCAGCATTGTCTGTTGTAACGGCTATAAACAAAATATGCCAAAGATAAAACAAGCAACTGCAACACGTGTTGTTTGTGTCAAAATTCCGCATACTTGCAATTCCTTATCTCATAATAAGAGCGAAGCGAGGCTTTAGTTCATATTCTCACAAATGTGAGCTAAGTAAACAATTAACAATTTTGTACTTTTGCAGTGATATCATGGTGTTTCGAGTACTCTTGTGTTGTTTTATGTGAGTTTACGCCATCGCTCCTTCACTATTTATTATCTTTTATGGCTACACCTCGCGAAAAGTACTTATTTATAACCTACATAGATGTTCATCGTTTATACAAGCTTGCGTGTTTCACTGACTTTTCGAAAGTGTAGTTCAGTGCAATCACAGGAAAGAAAAGAGGGGATTGTGCAATAGTAGATGTACCAAACATCATGGTATGCAAATAGACGGGCAGATAAGGCAACCCGCTAATAATGTTCATAAAAACTTGTCCTTGGATGAGATTGTTACACTTGGTGCTTAGTTCTACTTATCAATAAGATTCTGACCTTGTGTTTATTCATTTGCGCATTAGCTTCTACCGCGTGCTACTAATGTATAAATTCCAACCTGCCCAATAACTGCTGTGGTTTATATTAGAGGCATTGTCAAAACGTGATTAACATTGTTAAGCCACTATTTTTAAGTCGCGATTGTCTTTTCTTGTTTAGTGAAATGTTGGCGGAATTGCAGCAGGTAGGAGATAATGCATAGTGTAGTACTTACAAGGCTTACGCCAACATAGGAAAAGAAAAGCTTAAAAAAACAGTTGAAGCGCTTAAAACAACAAAACACACAATTTAATTGTAACGATGTTTTTCAATCGTACGCCATACGATTGATAGACCTATGAAGGAAATTAACGGGTTTTTGTATCGTAGGATAGTTAATTACGTTATAAACAACGAAGATCCGCTGATAAAAGGACCGCGCTTATCTCTACGCGTCTACAAGAGAAACAGAAAAAGGAAATGGCCAGCTGTTGGTCCTTGTTACTTTACAAGTACGTAATACCTATAAAACACGCACTGGAGCTCCGTATAAGTACTCTAAGTGCTTTCATTCAAAACTCCCAATTTGTAAAGCCTAAAAAGGAACAAAACTTCGTTTCTCACTTGTCGCCTTTGTGAATCAAAGGGTATTGTATAAGTAATTCAAGGGCTTGTATTTTTCTTGGTTTATAGCCTCGCTATACCTTTTTTTGACTTGTTGGTTTCATAGAATGTCCTCCGGAGATTGTTTTTAAATTTTTATCGTTTTTGGATGGAGAAGCTTTACTTTCGACTTGTCTTGTTTGTCACGTGCTCAATGATATGATTATAAATGACTTTAAATTTACAAAGAGATGTGATATGTACAAGGTACACACAGACAATGATTTAAATACAACACGTGATCACAAAACAAACCCGAAACTTTAGAACGAGTTGAAGATGATGAGAATGTTGAAACCTTTTTTTAAAGACAACAGCAATTACTGGCGTACGTCTTACTAATATAGTTTTACACTATGTTTCTATGAGTGTATATGCACTATTGTTTCGTGAGATTAAAGTATTTTTAGACTACACTATTACATGGTCTCCGTATTTAGTGATAAAATCGAAAAAGAGGCAATGTATTAGCAAGTTGTTCAAGTCTACAGAAGCTACTACAAAAGAAATTAACAAGTCACTTATCAAAGATCATAATAGGATATCACAATATTTATACATGGGCATTATAGGTAGTGAGAGTTCAGTCACGGAATCAATGAGTATGGATCAAAGTTTACTATCGGGGTTTTTTTTGACTCATGTTTTATTCCAGGAAAGCAACTTGTTCAAGAAAGCAGACAAGAACGATGGAATGGGCGTGCAACATCAAAAGATGAAGAAAGTGATAAACTTCCTACCTCTGAGGCGATTTTTTATGGTATCAAAGTGAGGTACAAATTATGTTGACAAAAAACAATTTTTGTCAGGCACTTTAGTATCGCAAATAAGACATATTGTCACTGCATCTAGTTTTGATACTACTGTGTTCATTCTTTCAATGATGCTACCTCCTCTCCTTATTGAGGAAGAACCAATTGTTTCTTTTACTATTCAACAGCTACTCTTTGATGCTAATAGGTTGTTTAGCATAATTGATGTTTCTGAGATGTGGAGACGCCACAGAACTGAAAAATATTGCTCAGGTGTTCTAGGACAAATGGATATTGTAGTATATTGCGTAGCTCTTACAGATTATTTCAAAACAAAAGATGGACAAGAAACAACATTCAAAAAAACTCTTGATGATGTTAAATATTTGATAGAGAATTTTACAGATGTCGTTGTTATACTTTGTAACGCTCGAGAATTTGTCGATGCTATTGACAAAGAAACTGCCAACCGAATCTTTCCTGATTTTAATTATGGTACGTTCATCATTAATATTCAAAATCACGTGATAAATTTGTTGATTGTTTTTTTAAAGGCGAAGGTGATAAAGAAGAGGGTTTGGTTAAACACATAGATTCTATGATGAGGGATTGTAAAAATAGTGCAAATGATTATTGTAGGAATTCTGCTTTTAATGTTTTCTATTTGAGCAAAGAAACTCCACAATTAATAGCTGAACAAATGGTTGTTAAAAGATTTTTAAAGCCGGGTTAATCAAAGTAAAAAATAAAACGTGTTAATACAGTTGCATGCTTGGATGGTGTTGCTTGTAATTTGATAAACAGTGCAAACATCTTATGTGAGATTGCTGATAGCAAGATTCTTAAAGAGTTTTGTCTATTTTGAGTACTGTTAGCTATGTGAATCAAAGCCAATTCCAAAGTGTATTCGGAAGAACCAAACCTCCTGAATGCTGCTTTTTTATTTTGTTGTAGTACAGTGGCTAAAGGCCAATTATCTTTGCTTCCAAGTTGCTTGTAGAGTTGATTACAAAATTACATTTTAAAGGTTCCTGTAGGTTGTATAACACAAGTGCCAATCTTGTTTTCTACAATGTACCTGACATTTTTTCCCTTCAATGTAAGATACCTACAATAATAAAGGGTAATCAGTATCTAATCATGTTGTATCAATTTGTTAGATGCACACATTTGTAGTTGGTCCAAAAATGCACCCCCACGTAATAGGCACAAGCGAATAGTTTCAAGTACAGGACAGTACTCTATAAAATCTGTGATAGGATCTATATAATTCTCCATACAAGTCACTTCAAAGTATCTAAGAGTAGGGACTAAAAAGCATTACAAAAACAAAAAAAAATACAAAGAAAATAGGTTGTACAATGAAGACCTTCCATGCAAGCTAATGCGTTATGCCCACAATGGTATACTAGAGTATGGAACCTAAGAGCAATTAGATGAAAGGGTATACTAGGAATCTACTTTTTTGAGGGGTGCGCTGATGGGAATGGAGTAAAGGAGCAATACTTCATCTCAAGTTTTTCTAGCGATGTCATTGAAAGTATTACTTTCGTGATATTTTCATTATCTTTAGGCCAAAACGAATCTAGCCTTAAACTAATCAAATCACAATTGTCTACAGTGGAAATAATTAGTATAAATCACAACCTTGTGTTATTGTCAAACTATCAAAGCCTTTAAGTATCACGTGATTCACAAGAAAAAAAAACCTTATCCAACTTTGCTTGCTACTATTATTACATACCTGCTATTTCTAGTAGGCGTTTTGAGTCAACACATCCTGAATTGATATCAAGCTCACGCAAATATTGATATCCAGCGCAGCTGCAATAAGCGTCCGCCAACTTTAACAAAGTGTTACATTACCATAAACAATTAACAACATTGTAAGAACCTTAAGTCTTCTGAGATTTGGAAACTTATGTTCCTTTAAGAAACTCAAGTGACGTCCGTGGTGTGAAGTAATGGACAACTCCTTCAAGCTAGGTAGATCACTACATAGTCTTAAATACGAACAAGGTAATAAACTAAGCTCACAGTATTTCTAATAGTGGTTGTGGATTCCCATCGTAGGTGTGCTTATTAGTCAAATGCTCAAGCTTCAAACACAAGCGTTCTGCCAAGAAAAAAAAAAGTGAGAATTGTATATCAACACCTTGAAAGTCTGCTATTTGTGAGACGCACTTGAGCTTTTATCCGTGTTAATGAAGTCTAATACTAGTAAGACTTATTGCACTCGGATATATAGCTTTTGAATAGAAGAGGTACCTTGCACTTCTATCCTCAAGGAAGTAAGTTTAGGAAATCGTCTTAAAATTTGCATATCAAAAACACTGCCCTTGTCACCGTGAACATATAATTCCTGTAGCAACGGTAATTCCCCAAGCTCTGATAAATCTTCATTTGGTATTGCTAGTTTTGTACAGTATTCCTTGTTTATCATTGTACTCCATGGCCACTTAAGACTTAAGGGTTCTGGATACCAAAAACTCTAAAAAAAAAGTTAAGTTTGTTTTCCAAGAAACAAGCAGGTCATACCTTTAAGTTCACTTTTATCTCACTAACTTTTTCTGTAATTAATTTGCATGTATTAGAATTCAAGACTAACTGGTCAAGTTTTGGAAAGCAATTATGGAGTTCTGCATGTCCATTAGCCAAATTAAAGTCAGTAGCATCAAGCGCTGTCAATGAAGGTAGTCTCAGAAGTTTATAGGTCTTTTTTGTAAGCTTTCTGGTACGTGTAGGCAACCTAAGGTTGGTGTTAACATCATGGACTTCATATGAATAAGGTAAAGTTGAAAGTGCATACCCAAGAGTAGTAAGAGATGTTTGACTTGAAATCGCTATTAGTAATTCGCGAATTTTATCTACTTTCCACCAACAAGCATCAACGCCTTTCAAGCTTAAATTTGTAATGTATTTGCATTCATTTATCCCAGCTATAATCATTTTCGCCCATAGCCATCCACAACCTTGAATACTAAAAGAAGTAAGAAAAAATTAGAATACACGTGTATGTCAAACACAAAGAAACATTTTTGTACCTCAGTGTATGCAATGTCTCAGCTCTTGCTCTAATTTTAGCTGACAAAATATCACCCGTTACCCAACAACTAGTTCAATTGCATTAACAGCAAAACAATGACATGAACATGTGTCCAAACACGTGACATACTCATGAAACTTTAGAGTGTTTCCAAGCATCATTTGTGTAGCTTTTTTCCATTGCTTGCATACATAAACTAATGGATATCTTTGAAGTTTGTTCAAGCACTCAAAAATTGTTATTACAATCTCCAATGGTACATCATCAAAATAGTTCTCAACTCCTTCGTTTTCATAGTCCATCTTGAAACATAAATATAAGCGAAAACAGAAGTATTGTAACGGTCGAGTAGCATTCTCTTTCACAAAAGCTTTGGAATTGACACGGATTTAGAGCACATTTTATTTGGATTCATCTCAGATTTCAATTGCTTATGGTTCACTACGGACTTTGAGGATCCAGTAAATCAAGCAAATATGACGATAAGCACTGAGAAGTTCAATATCGGAATAGCAGGATTATTACCGAGCATACCGTTTGAAGCACGTGCGAATCTTCAGAGTACCAAAAAAATGTACCAAAATCCGGGTTAATTCTTAGGTTTTTTTGCCTTCTTTCAACAGTATTTTGTACGTACAAGCTCGATAATAGCCTCTTCTACATCTGGTAAGCTGTACCGTATCTTTTTAAGCCTCCTCGCTAATTCTGAAAACTCGTACAGACCAGTCTATGTTTTACAGTTAATTGGAACAAGTTTTAGATCTCATAGTGGTAGTAAATACGTCAATATCAACGAATTGAATGTTTGTCTCAAGAAAACTGTCTAATCTTTGCGTAAATGCTAGAAGCTCGCTTGTATGTAACGTTTTCACAATATATTCTTGTTTTAGCCTTTTTGAAGGGCTTGGAGGCTACAACCGTTAAAATAGTGCACTAATAGACACAATTACCTCAATTTCGTATGACATGGGCCTGAACGCTCACGTACGTTGTTTGAAACTGACTGTAATTGACTCTTGGCTGCCTCACAGCGGACCCACGTTTTTTCCGAATTTTTCGAAAGAAAAAATTCGAAAAAATAGAATTCGATACAAAAACCGAATGCCTATACCCACCAATGGATCACTATATGTGAGCGAAGGTCGGGTTCTAGTTCCTAGCACAGCGAGGACCCGACTGTAAGTGAACCAGGCGCTTTCTAGTTTAGTGGACTGCCCTAGCTATGCATCTTTCTACGAATTCTATTTTTTCGAATTTTTGTTTTCGGAAAATTCGGAAAAAACTATGACCCCGCTGTGATATCTCAGATGAAGGTATTAAGGCGCTCAAAGGCGTCCATACTAATGTTGTGCAATATTTAATTGACTGTGAACAGTGCAAAAATCTAAATACATGAGCAATAAACGGTGACTTTAAATCAGTGAATAAATATATCGACATAAATAGTGGTCACACCTACCAACCACTCGTTTTTGTGCAAACCAACTCAATAAATGGCAATTCGGCGCTTATCAGTGGAATTACGTTCTTTGGTTCTAGATCCAGTAGAAAACTGTCACATTCAGTTTAAAAATGATAACATACACGATTGGGAAGGTAATTTCAAAATACGCTGGTTAGAGAATAACAAAACTTCTAGTGGCGGTTTTGGGTCCTAAAGGAACACCATATGAAGGAGGTGTTTTTTATGTCTCTTTTAATTTTGCTCAAGGTAAATCACGTGTTCATAGTAAAGTATAATATTGTTAGCTAACGCCTATATAAGAATACCCATTCAAAATACCAATAATAAAGTTTGAAACAAAAATATATCACATCAACGTAAGTGGTTTTTATTGTTTCAAAAAAAAGACTTTGATTTTGTCCTTAATGCCGAATAACTACGTCAAAGTATGCCGCATGTCATAGTCACTTAAGGCTTTTATGCTAAGATAATATCGAAAACAGGCTATTGTGGCATTGAGTGCACTTGCAAGTGGATTGTTTTTAATGTATTTTTTTTACATAGATATTTCGTGGAGGACAAATTTGTTGGGGCAATGATGATAGAGCACGGTATACACCTGCAACAAGAATACGTTCATTTCTCGTTTCCATAAATCGCTTATTGAATGATCCTAATCCGGATATGATTGCAGAACCCGCCGTTTATAATATGTATAAACAAAGCAAAGAAGGATACTTAAGTATGTTGTTAAAAAAATTATTCTTTGACACGTGACTAGGAACAGCACGTGAATGGACATTGAAATATGCACGATTCGAATGAACACAAAAACACTTGCTAGTATTAAGTGGCAGTTTTTCCTCCACTAAAAGATACAAATGAGATAATTGCACGAATAAGGTTTCAGTTAGTTATTCGTTCATACTGTTGCATATTGTTTTATGACTCTAATGTCGCCCAAATGCAATGTCAACGTTGAATGAAACAAAAGAAAGAAATGTTATGATTAATAAACGTGATGGAACGTATTGAATCTTGAAAAAAAAACCCAAAATTCTTTCGAAAACAGACTACAAGCAACTGAGATAAAAGCATGAGTTTCACTTTCAAATGATATAGGCAACCTATGGGTAACGATTTGTGGTTCAAATGTACACAGTAAAAGAACAAACTGGTCGTAAGCCGCAGCTTCAAAACAAAGATGGTTAACAAACAATAAAGGCTATTTATTGTGTGCAAGGGTAAGGGCACCATCTAGTAGTACTTGAGTACTGACCAGTTTTTGGTACAGACATCATACTAAAGGTTGACTGCAAGTTCAATGTTGGCTTCTCGCTCAAAATCTAAAAAACAAATTAACCAACCAATTTGTCAAATTGAGGGTTTAAGAGACTATACCTTCAGTAGAGCTTGTGCATTTACGTTGTCTTGTCCTAGGGCATCCATATGACGGTTACCAGGTACACGTCTATCATCAAACCAAGGAGCAGGGTTCCAATGATCGTAGTTGGTCTGTAAGAGATACCACTTTCCTGGTTCATCTCCGAGAACCCAAGGATGGTTTGAAGGATCTTTTCTGTTTCTGGAAAGTACAGTACCTTTAAAAAAACGCATTAGAAACAATTGATTTTGTCTAAAAAGTTGAAGTCATTCGAACCTTGTCCGGCTTTGTTTCCGCCGATGATGTAGTAGACGTCAGCAATAAGTAAATCATCACTTAGTTGCTCTACAGCTGCAGGGTAGTCGTTTTCGTTTTGGAGTACCTCACGTGACAAGAACGTGACAAGGGAAGCATTCTTTTCTTCAATAGCAGCAATTGCTTCATAAAAGAATTCTTTGAGACCTCCTGGGTAGAAACGTGTATTGACAGAGATAGAAAACTCTCCTGGCTTCTGTCCACTCAATGCGCCGACGTATCCTGTAACAAACAAATGAGAAAACATACTACAAGCTTGTCTCTGTTTGTAAATTTGGTTTTGAGAATCACACGATTGTTTCTATTTTAAGGACTTTAATGTTCGTTTTCACGTGCCTGCTAATGTAGTTGTTTTAAAGATTGTTTTGTTTCCTCTTTGGTAGTGTGCTTCGTATGTGATGTCCTTCAAGGTATCTGTGAAACCCATACCGGCCCAGAAGTCCATATTACGTGCATGGTATATTGTACCATCTTTACCTTGGGCGACAATAGATGTACAAGCATCACTTAAAAAGATAGTGAGATTAAAAGGTTAAAAATCAAATCTTTTGTTCATTCGTCATGTGACGACAAAAAACTTATTTCATTTACGTTTCCATACCTCAATTCGTATCCCAAATTTAATAGGGACAACCAACCAGGGGAAATACCAATCTGTTTGGCGCAACCTCGCAATCTGAGATAGTTAAATTGATACTGTGTTGAGGTTATATTCTTTGATGTACGTACTCTGCAGCGTATTCAGTTGGGAAATAAAAGTAGTTCAAGGCATCTCCAATATCGGATATTACAGGAGCAACATCACCAAGCAATTTTTTGACCTGTACAAGAAAGTGTAAACCAAGACTGTCTCAGATCCGAGATTTGTTCAAAAAAAAAAAAAAAAGCAACATGTTTTTACGTACAGTGTTCACTAGGAACAGAGCGTTGCTTTTAAACGCAGGTACTGAGCATACTTCCTTGTCTAAAGTAATGTGAGTTGAGGTCAAATGGATAAACTATTATCCGTCGTATTTTTTTCTTGGTTTTTTAACGTACATCTATCCTCTGGGGCAAGATCCAAGTTAATGAGGTATGTATTTACTGGAGAAGGATCAACGTGTGTTTTAAATGGAGGACATAGATCAATCTCATAGCATATACGAGAAACAGTCCATTGTTGGGTAAGCATTTTAAACTAGGATATTGTTAGAGCGCTCGCTTGCTAAAATACAAAAAAAATTCATGAGAAAAAAATACTACTAGGTAGATTGTGTGGCACGTTATTTTTTTTTTGATGTTTGTTTTGTCTGTAAATTCACGTGAGATGGTTAGGAAAACAAAAAGGGAAAGAAGCGCTTAAAATACATTGAAGGCTTACAATGTCAGGTATGGTATTAGCAACTGTCAGGCAAATTGTCTTGAGGTCGCCTGCGAGGGAGTTACATAGATCTTCAGTCAATTTTTCGGTCACTTCAGCCTCTGTAATGTTCTCCAATAATAATCCTTCGAGCTCGTTTACGGCAATACCGCAAATTGCGCCTAAGAAGAAAATAAGGTGGACTTTTCTAAAAATGAAAAACAATTAAAAACGACAATCTTTTTTGTTGGTTTAGCTTGGCCACGTTTTTGAGCACGTGGGTTTGTAATTTTTTTGGAAGGTTCCAACATAAAGCGCTAATTATGAAGGCGTTGTAAGGCGTACAGTCGAATGTTAGGTCGTCTGGATTAGCAGCTTTAAATTCGGCAATATCGTTTTTCGTTTGAGCAGGAATCTTATCCAACATAGCCTTCAAGGAAGGTTTTTGGAGTGTTGGTAAGCACAAAACTGTAGCACAGAGAATGGCAAACACCAGAACAAACTTGAGATCCATTGTGGGTAACTGCGTTGAGAAAATAGCGGTGACTTAGATTGGAAGTTAAGTTGTTGTGCTGCAAGAACAGAAAGTTAAAATAAATAGCAAATTATGTCCAAACGACGCGCAGACAGACAATTAACTTCGGACGACGACCCAGAGGCACTTGTAAGTGATAACGGAAGTGGTACATGGTCAAAAGCACCGGATGCGGTTTTAAAAAAGAGAAAGTACGATTAATGAATGCACATTCATTAATATCACCTAATGGTAATTATTATACAGAATTATAAAAGCAACCAGACGTGGTGTACCCGCGGCAACGCCGAAACCAGCACCAGCGACAACCCCAGAAGTACACGCCCTCATGGGATTAAAACGTTATTAAAAAAATTTGTAGGTTGCAGCACCTGCTCCACAAGCACCTGTCACAACAACAGATACCACCCCCAAAACAACAGAAGCCCCTAAGGCAGCTACAGGAGCCGCAGAACCCGCTAAAGTTGAAATAAAGCCATGGTCATTTGGAGATGCAACACCATTCAGTTTCGATAAACCATCGACTGAGGTACGAATAGCCGGTTATTTGGATTAAAAACCTTTTGAGCAAGTTTTTTTTGTACAACAAACGTTGCTTTGAGTGCTGCCAATCACATAGATCAATACTACATGTTTACTGACACTCTGTCTTTTTTTTTTTTTCTTGGCGTTTGCACAAAGCATACCCATTGCTTCTATTTCATGTATTTCGCGTATCTGATACATTATACATAGACTGCAGCCGCACCACTTAACTTTTGGGGCTCTGGCAAATCAACTTTTGGAACTACAGGAGGAGGCGTACGTACAAACCCCTTAGGCCAGTTCATCTCATTTTTTGGCGCCAACGAAACGCTACATTATTTTTTACTCACTTGTACGCAGATTTTCGGACAAAATATTGAACCTCCAGCAAAAGGGAGCGAAGTAAGTTACCACCGTGCATCTTTTAGAAGTCTAAAATACGAAGGAAAAAAAAAGTTTTTCCTTTGCGTTTTTTTGTATCAGACGCTATTCATAACTTGCTGTTATCTACGAAGGCCTGTTCTAAGCTCACACGCATTTTTTTAGTCAAAAAGCTTCAATTTTGGAACGAGTTCATCAGGTCTTGGTGATTGGGTTCCACCAGCATCTAAGAAGGTGCCTGTTATAGAGAAACCAAAGGAACCATTAAAGAGTGGAGAAGAGGATGACACAAACCACCACGAGGTAACCCTTTTAAAGACACCTCGTTTGTCTGTACATGTGCTTACGAACGTTTCTTTATTGTAGACACGCGGCAAGTTATATAAACTAGTAGAGAAGGAAGGTAATATGACATGGGCTGAACGTGGAAAGGGACCATTGTTAATCAACCAGAACAATAAAACAAAACTATACAGATTCATTCTCAGGAACGATAAATCCAACCGTCTTGTGCTCAACGCAGCACTTTATAAAGGGTAAGTCAAGAAAACAAAAAAAAAATCAAAATGATTCGTAGACAACCAACCCAGATCTCTTCCAATCAGTCGATTGGAAGATGTTCACGTCAAAGAAAAGGAAAAATAGTTGGTTAAAATTTTTTTGAAGTTTTTTTTGTTTACTCGCTCTTTTTGACGTTTGTTTGTAGGTTGACTGTCACAAAAGCTGCTGAAAAGCTTCTTAACCTTGCTGTGGTGAATACTGCTGATCTTAAAAAGGATGAACCAGTTGTAGAGGATAAGAAAGAAGAGACTACGGATGAAGCCAAGAAAGAAGAAGAAGCTAAACCTGCTAGTGCAATACCTGAACTTTACGCGGTACGTTTTTGTCTTGTTACGTTTTAGATGGTAGCTTATACGTTGTATTAGCTTCGTTTTGCCTCTAAGGAGAACGCCGATAATTTTAAAGCCAAGATTGAATCTATTGTTAAAACGCTCGATGAATAGATACAAAATCACGATTGGTTCTGTTTTGAAGTGTCATTGAAAAAAAAATTGAACAAAAAAAAAAGAAGAAAAAGGAGGCCGGCTTGAGGGTTGTTTTTAAAGTAATTTTTATGTGCGTGTAAACAATAAATTTATTTGTGACAATTGGCTACAGTCTGATCAATTATTGGCTCTTGCCAATACATAGTACGCCTCTGCATGTTACTAGCATTTAGGCAGAGAATCGCGTTTGCTGATCACAACCGCGAAACTGTCAGCGAGTGACAATATTTTGGTTGACTTTTTTTTTTGCGTAAGAATAATTGGTGTCTTTATGAGTCAAAATATCGCCAACATACAGCTAATGCACCTCCTAACGTAGGGCATTATACTTTTTAGCGTTGAGGTGTACCTGAGTGAGTACATCGCAGCGCCAGGATGTAGCACGTACGTTGTTTGGTTCATTTTTTTTTGCTTGCCCTAGTAAACCATTTGTCATGATGTTTATACCTTTCGGGAATGAAATCTTGTGATTTTACTCTTATTTTACTGATTTCTCAACTTTACTCCATTTGTCTCCTTTTATCTTCTCATCTAACGGAAGATATAGGCTACTTTCCATCACACGCGCTCTTAGAACTATCTTTTCAGTTTAAATGTACGCATTCACCCTAATTTCTCATTTTCTCCTTTCTATTTTTCCTACATGATGCATAAATTTGGCAGCTCGTTCAGACGGTCTTGGTCGGCCTAAAACCATGGAGAATTGTCATTAGCTGAGGAAAAACAAAAACCTCTTTCAAAAAGTTTTTTTGATTTACGATTGATTGTGATTAGTCACTGACATCATTCTAGGAGATTACGTCATTACCAATCCCTCGTGGATGAAGCGTCTGCACTGTGCGTTTCTTGAACAAAAGAAACACACCAGAAGCGTTCGTTACCAAACTTGTCATTTGCGAGCCTGACTTTGAGTCTACTGGCTACTTCGCTGTGGCTTGCGGACTGCGTTGTCCAGACATTTATTCATGCGACCAGGTGGAAGCATTGTTTTTTTTGAGATCGTTTTTTGTAAATCTTGTCTTTTTTTTCAAGAAATATCACACCGCACTTTTTGATAAAAACTTTCTATTTTCTGTGTTGGTAAAGATCTACTTTACGCGTAGTTTCTAATATAAATAAACAACAACGTTGCAGTACACAGCCTTATGTTCACTACACAGTCACCAGTTTTCATTGCTTAATGTTGCTTAATATCCATGTTCCAAAGAAATTGAGTTTGAAGTGTCACAATGAAAGGAGAAAAGGAAGAAAAGATTGCTCAGCGCAATAGGCTCAAATACATTGCGTTGACGCTGATGGTAGCTCAAATGACAGTTTTAGTGCTATTATTGAGTTACACGCGTAAAAGAGAGGGTCCAATGTACTTGAGATCAACAGTACTCCTTCTGGCGGAGGTAATAGCCTAAAACTTTTGTAGTACAAAGTTTTTCAACTACGTCTTGACAATAAACTGTCTAAGACGCACCACTCGGTGTGCTTGTGGGCGTAAATACTATTTATAAACTAATTGACGCTAAATGTATTTAACACGCTTTACACTAGGCTCTAAAGGCTATCATATGCATTATTATCATCGTTGCTGCATCTACAAGCAGTAAAAGCGATAGTTTGGCGACTACATTTTCTCAGACGTTTTTTACCAAATCTGCATTCCTTGTTGCTGTTCCCGGATTCATTTACGCCATACAGAACAACTTGATATACTACGCCATCTCGAACTTAGATCCAGCACCTTATCAGGTTTGTAATTGTTTACAAATGTTAAACACGTGCTAACACGTGACAGGTACTTTATCAGCTCAAAGGCAAGCGAGAAGTCAAAAGTGTCTCACTTCAGTTTTCCGTTAATGTTGTTTAGTCTTCTTTACTGCAATTTTTTCTGTCATGTTCCTTGGGAGGAGGCTATCAGGTCGTCAATGGCTTGCCATGGGTGTTTTAGTAACCGGGTATGTTGTGGTAAACCTCGAGCGTGTTGGCACTCCAGTTGAAGGTACGTTCTAAGATTGTAGAATTTTGAAGTAAAAAAGTCTTGCTTATTAATGTAGGTCCACGAGATATTGTCGGTGGAGTTATTGCTGTATTAACAGCAAGTGTATGCTCCGGTGCAGCAGGGGTATAGTTATTTTTCTAAGCAACATGCACTCTGTCAGAGTGGCTTTTTTGAAAATGGATTTGGTGCTAACAAAATAAAATAGGTATATTTCGGGTACACTCTTAGAAGTGGTACTGAAACTCTGTGGCAGAGAAACCTACAAATGGCAACATGGAGTGTCGTATTCAATGCAGTAATTGTTTACTTATCACCTGATTGGCCGTCTATTGTTGAAAACGGATTTTTTTATGGATATGATAAGATGGTTGTTCTTGTTGTTATTCTTCAAGCTTGTACTGGTTTGATTGTCGGTGCTGTAGTAAAATACGCTGATAATATTGTGAAAGGTACGTTGTTGATCTATGCAGATAGATTTATAAGGCAAACAAGAACTGATGTTTGTTGGTTTTTTACTAATGTTGTTTTTGCTTTAGGCTTCGCTGCTGGTATTTCTATTATTCTGTCGAGTATTATTGCTGTTTTTGTTTTTGGTAATGCGCTCACACTTCAATTCACCTTTGGTGCATCACTGGTAGCTTTGGCTGTATTCATGTATAAAATATAAGATTCAAAAAAACCCGACATTTTGAGTTGTATTTGCCTACAAAAAAAGATTAACGATAATCTCATTTTTTAATTTTCTCATCACTATGAGCATTCAGTACATTGTTAACAACAGTAAATATTTAATTCACCTGATAGCATCCATTTATCAAATATGAGGCGTAGATATTATTCAGGTTATGAGTATAACTGAAAAACGTGATTATCGATAATCTTTTTTGCGGGTCAATTCCTTCATCAAGTGATTTTAACTCAATATATTTCACGTACGTGGTCACAACAAACCAAACTAGCCATCCACCCATTTGCTTCGTTTTCATTGTGAATCCCGTTTCGGCTTTTGTGAGTTCTTTTCGTTAACATCATGCTACAGCCTTTTTCCTATTTTGCAAAATCAACAGCCTCAACTGACCATTTTTTGTACTTTTTTCAAACGACAGACCTCGCAATACGATGGAGCTCATAACAAAGCGAGAAGCAAACACAAGCGTAACGTTGAACCTAGATGGTAGTGACGTATTGTTCAATTCTGTATCAGGTTATTTTGAGCCTAGTTGGGCAATATCCACTGCGTCATTGATTGGATTCCCTATGGTCGACGTAGACAAGTACTGTTTTAAACGTCAAATCCAAAGTAACTTCAAAAAGCTCTAAAAGCGCGTCAAATATACCCTGCTATCTATCCAATGCGTTTATAACAACTTTATTGTACGAGACTGATTTTCTCGAGTCAATGTTCCCCACGGACACTAAAATCACTTTAATGTGTCCTAAACGTAACATACAAACAGGAGGTACGCGCAAACCTATTAAAAAGTTGGTTTTAGCTGTAATTCGACCAAAACGCCTAAACACCCTTCCTCAAGGTTCTTCACGCTTACGAATTATACACCCAATGAGAAAAGGGACATTACACTGTAAACTATGGCTATTAACATTTGACACTTTTTTGCGCGTTGTCATCAGCAGCGCTAATGTTAAACCCATGGATTGGGAAGGTATGACAGAGAATTTTTGGTTTCAGGATTTCCCGCGATTGGATCAAACAAAAACTGCTCCAGAATATGGGTACGACTGTCTCATAGCAGTGTACCTTATATTTTAGGCATTAACTCTAAGTAAGGAGTAAAGCTAAGGATTTTGTGGATCAGTTAAGCTATTTTATTTCAATACTTATTGAAGAACAAGATGTCAGTGATATTCCTGATTTGTCTTGTTATGATATGTCTCGAGCTTCCGTGTCCTTAGTAAGTATAGATATGTAATCGACGTTATGTTGTTAAATTACTAACAGGTGGCTTCTATTCCTGGTAAATGGAGCGGAAGTCAACTTGAAAATTTGGGATGTTTTAGGATCAGAAAGGTTCTTCAAAATATCAAGTTTCCAGAAGAGTTTGAATCATCAAAAACACCTCTTTGTATACAAACAAGTAATATAGGAAGGGTATATGGTAAAGGTAGAAGTAAGTTTTTACCTTGCCTCTCATCAACATTATGCTGTGGGAACGAAAATATTGACACTCAGATTATTTTCCCATGTGTCAATTCAATGGAAAAGTCTTCGTTTTGTAAGGAGCATGGATGGTATTTTTACTGTAATGAAGTATCTAGAGACTTTCGCGAACATTGTTATGACCTTGTGGATACTAAATGGAGCAGTACGGACTTTTTTTTTTGGTGTTTATGCAAGGTTAAAATATCTTACTTTTTTCTCTTTTTTTTTTGAAGGTTTGCTGTATCACTCAAAGCTGTATTGGAGGATTTCTGATGGTGTAGGATGGTTATACGCTGGATCACATAACTTGAGCGGCTCTGCGTGGGGATTTATCAAGAGTACAGATACAACACAGACAGTCAGAATCAATAACTTCGAACTTGGTGTGCTACTCATAAACTGCAGCCGCGATAGCCTAATGTTAAAGAAGCACTTGTTTAACATGTCCTTTGATAAGTTTAAACCCGAAAGTGTACCTTGGAGTCCAAACCACGACAAGAAAGACCAAAGTTCCTTAAAATAAAACCTTAGCCACTGTGAACTCTTTCTGACGCACATACAGAAGTTTATACGCGTTTCTCCGCATTCTTTATTTAGTTCTTTTTATTGCCTTATTCTTCTAGCTACAGACAATACAGACTTTCTTGAGTGCGTTGAGAACGGGAAAAGAGTGATTGCTACGAAAGGAAATCGCAAAAGTTAAAATGTTGTTTTTCTTTAGGAGAAACTACAACGCGTCTGGTTTTGTTTTAAACACTGTGTTTACTGTACAAGGGAGTTATATTAAAAATTAAAAATCGGTCGTGACGATTTAGCATGTACACGTAGTGCAAGTGCATGTATCGCAAGCACAAGCGTCAGTCCTCTTTGAAGATACGCCTAAAGCAAAAAATAAGTACTTTAGAGTTTTCGACCGAAAAATAGTGTACCACAAGCGCAATCATCGCAGCCGCATACTGTACAGTCACAAGCATCTGTGCGCTTTGTAGCTAGCATATTGTTAGTGGTGGGAAAACACTTTAGCAGAAATAAAGGCAAACGAGCCATAATTGAGCCCTTGTTGCTTCGTACCTGGTTTCTCAGCTGTGCAACCGCATGTAGTGCAGTTACATGGGTCGCAACCGCAAGCTTTGCCGGAGCTCTCTTGTTTTACTACGGTGCAGTGAGTAACAGTCGTTTAACGCAAAGAAACGAACCTTCTTGTTTATCGGCCTTTACACCGCATTGGCAATCGGTGCCACAAGGGCAAGGTGAACCGCATCCGCAGCCTGTGGAAGCTAGAAATAAAGTATAAAGGCGAGGAACCGAAAGTTACGAGTTGTTGTTCTTTCGGCATCAAGAATGCCCGTAGATTCTTTTTCGGCGTAATACATACTTGTTTTTGTTTCGCTCATAGTTTAATCGTTGTTGTTTAGTGTGGATTGAAGTTAGGATAATTGGTAATCCGGGGCGTTTCCCAGGGAATACCAGGGAAATCCAGGGAAATTGAGAAAATAAGAAAAAAACCTGCGATGGGCGATTTTCATCGCTTGTTATGGATTACTCTCTTGTACGTTCATTTAACGTGTCCCAAAATTAATACGCTGCCCACAATGCGATTGGTTTCTTTTCCTTTAAATTTTCGAGTTTCAGTTGAAGCTTAGGGCAACTTGATGCGATTCTGGTATGCATAGTTAGCTCATAGCTTCTTTGGAATCAGGTAGAAAAGTTGGTAAAAAATCAGAAGAACGTAAAAAGTTACTGGCAGCCAAAAAATAATAGTCGGCCAAGCAACTCCATTCCGCAGATATGATTTTCCTTTCGCAAATAAAGTGCTTAATACTTTTGATGTACGTGAGTTTACTGTATGGAAGTAAACCATAACCGCTTTTGGAGCAGCTGGTATACTAGTTAGACTTCCGTATATTTGCCTTCAGAGACGTTTTTATAAAACGCTCCTTGAGTGTAATAAACAACCGAACAAAAAACCAATTAAAATGGGCTCATGTACTTTGTATCCCAAAATCAAATAGCCGAAACTAATCACGTGATATAAATCTACATAGGTGATAGTCAAGAGCGTGTAGAACACGAATTCGCGAAGAACGTATTCGTGCTGGAGAAGTATACCTATCGCTAGCTAACCCATGTTGTAGAGTTGTCCACAGTGTCGGGCTGCATGCGCTCTTTTTTACTCTGTTTAAACGTAAACTCAGATCCTGGCAATGACCCTGCTGAAAACTGTCCACTCAACCTATCCAACCGTGAGAGCTATTGCTATGATTTTTTCTTTCCTGTATGTTGTTCAGATGATCTGTGGTAAAAGAAAGATATATAATCTGTTTGCACCTCATTCTGTATACCAATAAACATTATACAATTCTCAATTCAAGTTTTACTTCTGTTTCTTCAAAACTACACTAGCTTTCCTCTACTTTCAACAGCCAAAGTCTACACGCGATACATTCATCTAAACATTTTTGGGCGTCGTAGCCACCCTTAAGACTTCCTGGGAAGACAAATCTGAAAAAAGACTAGAATTGTGAAGTGAGACGAAAACACGTGATAAAAATCGATTTCATCTATTTGTGTCACAATGACAATGTAGTACTGATATAGAAGATGCTTCCAACAAATGACACGCGAAGATACTGTTGAACGAAATTTGTTTCTTCGTTTTTTTGGGTTGACTTCGTTACAACTTTTTAACGTACAAATCAGTTTGTCTGAAACACCACGAATGAAGTAGCAAAGTGTATTATAATGAAAGAACGAAGGGCACAAGCAAGGAACAGGCGTTTAAAGCAGATGCCTGTACGGATTGTTTCCCCCGCCCAAAAAGTAAACGGGACGATTTTACGCGTTAAAAGGAAGCGGGAGGAGGATCTTTGTGATAGTTTTGGTATGGATATAACCAATCAAACAATTAATGCGCCCTAAATGCATCCCTTACGCTTTAAAATAGTTGTAGAACAACGCCCAACAAAACGTACTCTTACAGAAGCACTGGCTAATTTTTCTCTTTCAAACAACGATAAAGGGAAAGACAGCGCCACAAAAAAAATACTGGCGGAACGTACGGCTTTATAACTACATTTTAACAAAAGAAAAATGTATTTTCAACAAAACTCACTCTATCAACCAGCAAGGCAACTTTTTCGGTATATTGGATCAAGTGAGAGCGCTACAGCACTCCCACATGAATTAGAAGTACGTCTACGATGAGATTATTTTAGGCAATGCCAATGACAGTAAAAGTTATCAACTTTTATGGTTTTTTTTGGACGCAATTTTCTGGTTGGATCGTGGTTTTCTTCAAGTCCTTACGACTCACATAGGATCGCGTTGCTCGTAGGAAACGTATGAGTGCTGTATTCAACCGTGAGCATGTGCCTGGATTCAAGAGAGGCGATCCAATGGACTACCGCCGACAGTACGCAATTTTTTTTTTGATAAAATATTACTAAATTTAGAAGTACCTTTTTTCTGTACATACTTGTTTTAAAATGACGTTTTAGAAGCCACCAAAAAGATAGGCGAATGTCTAAGGTATCTAGATTAAATTCATTGCGTCAAATTGATGTGAAAGAGTACGCTACAACCAACAAACTCAATTAAAAAATTATTGATTTTTTTGTCTTTGTTCCTGTTAACTTACGCGAGTTAGTGTTGAGGGTGTAAAAGTATTAGAACTCACTAAAGAAAAAAAAGAAGGCGTGACATGTACAGCAATAACATTACACTCGTAAGTGTTCTAACAATCTTTTTTCTTTTTTTTTTTTTTTTTGCAATTGTAAGTTTTTTTGCAAAACGTTATGCGACTACCCTTGTGGCCTTATTCTTACCACTCCAACTGAAGCCCTAGGAAATTTTCTTTTGCTCCCAGTGACACAGATGTACCAAAACCAACCAAACGGTATGAGACCTTTTTGATTACAAGCCAAACTTTTCTTTGAATGAAAAAAATAAAAACTCTTTTTACAGTTTTGATTCCAAATTCTGTTGTAAAGACCTCTTTTCTGACTGCTCGCTACACCTGCCTTCTTAAATCACAAGCACATCCTCCTTAGTGTAGTGGTTTAGCACGGTAGCCTGTCACGTTGCCAACCCGGGTTCGATTCCCGGAGGAGGAGCTCCAAAACAGCATTAAGTTGCTCTTTTTGTCTTTTTCTTCTTGTTCCTTCCTTGTTGCTCACCTATTTAATATTAGATCGAGTTTGGTCTGTAATGGAATACAACTTGTTGCAGAATCATCTTCTGGTGGTAAAGAAGTTATTGAATGGCCTTCAGATGACGAAGTAAGTTTCATGGATGAATTTTATTCGCAAACATTTATTTAAGCCACTATTGAGCTGTCTTAACTCAACTTGTCTTGTCAAAACTCACGTGATATTAGTGTGAATATGATTACTATCAAGTAGATAATTCAGTAGATAGAGATACATTGCTCAGACACCAGAATGTGATCCGGCTAGTGAGCGAACATGGATTTGGTTCTGATTCTGATGAGTTTGCTGCTTCTGGTGGCGTACTAAGTGATCGGGAATCATATGATTCTGATGATTCCCAAAACCGAAATTTTGATTATGGCTCAACACCATCACACTCAGATGAGTCATCTTGTACGTTAAGCTTTTTAGTTTTTTTCAAAAAAATTCCAACTTTTTTTTTCTTTTTATTGTTTGCTACATCTATATTTATCAGAATGGTTCTTGTTGTTACATACATTAAACATAGATAGTATACCTTTTAAAAAATAAAGTAAACCAAATGAAAAACTTGATCTACGATCCTTTTTTTTCTACAACAAATGAAATTACTTGTTACTATATTTAAACATTTTTGCTTACTTTCTCTTCTCTACTAGTAAGCGATAGTGATAAATCTGATGACTCTGGTTACGGTAATCCTACACCTGCTTTAGAAGGATATGCCGGTTCGTACTTTGCACGTAGATTTGTAAAATAGAGAAAACAAAAAAAAAAGAAAAAAAAAAATATCAACTTTCTTCACCAAAACAAACAAAAAAAAAAAACAAACTTTGAGATGTTCTGGATTTGATTCGATTATCAGGCTATGAAACAAGCAGTAGTGATGATGAAACCCTGAGTACACCTGTTGTAAACTTGACACGAAAAGCACGACTTGCATGTGCGTTTTCTTTACGCTCATAGAGCTTCATCATAAAAAAATCAAAACAAAAAAAAAATCTCAAAATATTCTTCTTTTTTTTTTTTTTTTGTTTGGCTAATTTTTATTCCAAATCAGTGGCGTTTTTTAACATGTGAATAATTGCTGTCTCTACTTTCGATAGTCTTTTCGAAAATGTCATGAACCCAAACCAAAATATATGCTCTTGTGAATTGTAGTAAAATAAAGCTTGTCCATTGTACATAACACATGTCTCTGTCTCTTACTGATGCTGTCTTTTAAGACACCAACTGGATACTGTGTACACCAGCCAAAGCCTTGATACCTTTATCTGTTATTGATTCGCAGTATTGCAATTGGATATCATGAACGCCTGCCAAAGCCTTTATACCTTCATCTGTTATCTTATCACACCATCTTAACTTTATGCGATGAACGCCAGCCAAAGCCTTTAGGCCATCATCTGTTACAACTGAGAGTAGAGCGATACTATGTACGCCAGCCAAAGCCTTGATACCTTCGTCTGTTATCGACTGGCAATTATCCAAATCAATAGTGTGTACACCAGCCAACGCCTTTAAACCTTCATCTGTTACATCCGTTACTTGTAAATTAATAGTGTGTACACCTGCCAAAGCCTTGATACCCTCATCTGTTATCAAATCACAACGGCTCAAGTTAATAGTATGTACGCCTGCCAACGCCTTCAAGCCTTCATCTGTGACTTTTGCACGTCTTAAATCAATTGTGTGTACACCCAACAATGCCTTAACACCCTCATCTGTTATTAATGATCTACGGGGAGAGTAAGTCGTAATAGTCGTGTTCTGGAGTAATGGACTACCAGAAAGCATCTGAGCTTCATTTTCACTTTTAATATTAATACAACCGTATCCAATGTGGTTGTGAACAATATCTCGCAAAAAGCGGCATGTTTGGGCGGAATGGAGTGTATTTGCCTCTTGTTTAAGTATATGAACAATAAGTTCAACTGGGAGCGCTACAAGGTCAAATGTATCGTGATTAGTCTGTTCTGTATCTTCTTTTTCCATTTTTGCCGAAACATTTACTTCAGCGTTGTTGTGGGAAAGTACAGTGGTGGTGTTGGAATGCACAATGATTTTTGTTGCAACTCGACGACACAATTGTCGGTCAAACATTTTCTGGCCATTTTCGAACTTGGCGCTGGTGCTACCGTGCAACCGTGATTGGCCACCCTAATCACTCTGAATGAATACTGACTTTATGTAGTATTTGCTGTCATTTTTGGTACTTTCTTAGTATCATATAACCACTTGATGTGTGATTGACAGTGTAGGAAATAACACCGATGATAAACCACGCTACTGGTGATGGTACTAATAAACGCAATAAGCTAATAGCCAAAAAAACAATATTATCGGCGTGGTCTTTAGCTAATACTAGCTTAAAAAAAAAGGATAAATCCTCCCTCACAAGCTAAAAATTCCTTTTATTTTCTTGCTTTCGTTGCTAAAAACGCACTTTTCATAAACCAATAAGGTATCGAGTGCAATTTTCGTCTTATCGGCTTAAGAGCCCACCACTACAATGCCAAAGAAATATGTGTTGTTGTGAATACATGACGCTGTTTACTTGGTGTTTGTACGCCAGAGAATCTTCGAAATAGTATGTTTTCTCATCGTTCCTATCACAATGGCTTCTGTTTAATTTCCTTGTCACAATTGATTGTGTGTAAAATGTGTTGTGTAATCTTACTGCTTTCCATTTTTAAAGTATGCTTTGTACATTAAACCACCATATGGTCGTACCAAGCTTTTGCTGACCCTTCTCTCTTGGCATCTTTGTAGAAGACTTGAGCCTTTTGTTGACCATTCTCATAGCATTCTTTTTCTTCTCCTTCTTGCTTTATCGGGTTTTTTTACAGGCATTGACAACTTAGTGGTCAGAAATCACGTGACAACTCAACAAAAACAATCAAAAAAAGGCCATGTAGTACTTCTTCTACTTCTTGTACAAAAGTATCTTGACTGTAAGTGGAGAAGAGTCTCAATGGAGAATATAATAACATCTTAGGTGATGTATGTACATAGCCGCTATGTGATAAGCTTTGCTTAGTCAGTGTATTATACTTTGCTCGTGGTCGTAGTTCTAAACTTGAAGTGTTGCGTTTTCCACTTTATTCTTCTTGTACCTACTGAACGTTCTAGGTTGTCCACAAGCAACAAAAGAACCTAAGAGTTTGTTTGTCTGTTACGTATTAGTTTCTTTGTTTATGTACATTGTAGGATGTGGTCGTAGCGAACATGTATAAACTGGTAAAGTTATTCAAGACTCAACAGTTACAAAGGCAGTTGAATACTACACCAAGGTAATTGTATATACAGAACAGAATATAGAACACTGCTTTCAAATAAAAAGTTGAGAATGGAATAACAGCATTGACTTTTT
>JALMLS010000046.1:0-35573 GCA_038496445.1 Trichosphaerium sp. ATCC 40318 | reverse complement strand
ATCATCTTGTGTACAATCAAGTGGATGATCAAAATAAAATAGAGTTTGGCGCCAATGTGTGTCACTACGAATGGTTAACAACAAACCAAGAAAAGTCACTCGTATGCAAAACTCAAAACCTTTTTTTTCTGCAGTAAAAAAAAGTCACGTGACTTTTGTATATCAACACGTGAGCATGAAGTTTTTTGGAATACGTGCCCACTTTCAGGTGATGTTGTTAGTGTAACGTTATGTTGAGAGCCTTTAAATACGACATCAAACCAGCAAGCTATCCCATGCATCATTGCTATAAACTACGATTAATAACAACAAGGAGGAAAATTACAAAACAAACAAGTTTTTCTTAAATAATTCTTGTTAATCAACAGAAAATGTCAAGAGTAGTATTATCGTATCGTGATACAAATATTTTTTATAATATAAACGTATTTGGTTTTGTTGATTAAATAGGTTGGTGACGAGAAAGGCTAAAGGGTTTTTTTTTCTGAGAAAAAACAGGATTTGATTTTGTTTCGTTTTTCATAACGTTAGGTCGTACATGATACTATTGTTTTGAATTTAAATGATCCTATTGATTCTTTTAAACTCTCTGTAGTCACTTTTTCGCAGTCTATAGTCATTAACTTTGTTTGAAAAGCCATTTGATTTTGAGGTAATAAATATTCAACTTGAGGTTGTGAAAAAGCGCATTTCTTTGCATGTGGTCTAATGGAACTTAGTACTATATAGTATTGTGGCATTCATATCATGACTGGCAAGTCAATAGCATAACTAGAAAAAGTCGAAGAGACTTGCATAGTAGACCTTGAAAGCGAAAAAAAAAAGGAACGTACATTAGTGCTGAAAAATTAATGCCATAAAGGTTACGCCCTTGATTGATAAAATATTAGCATAATGAAGCTGTTGTCACCATATGTCGTACAGAAATCTATGCGTTGTTCGTAAAAATGCTCATCTGTAAATGGGACCATGTACACATTTGCTTCAGAAGGGAACATTCTACCACCCTGTTAAAAGAAAAATGCATGTCAGAAGATAATCAGGTGTAAGACCATACTGTTCTTCTTACCTCTTTCAACCAGTTATCTCTGGCATATACTACTGAGTCAAACATAGACTCATAAAGTAAGAAATATCCCATCCATTCTGAGACGATAATATCAACTTTTTCAGGAAGCTGTATTTTTTCAATCTGACCTAGAAAACAATAAATCAAAAAAGAACATAACGTTGAGTTAGGGTGATAATTTACTTTCAAAAAGTTATTTGAGTAAGCTTATAAGACATTAATTATATTTGGAGCAGAGTTGAATGATTGAGAGTAATGTATATGAAAGGAGAAGGATGCAAGGTAAAAAATCGGATTTTTTTTGACACTTTTTTTTGGTTATTTGACATCCTTTTATCACGTGCCTTTAATCAATACGATCTTATCAGATAACCCATTACTATCAACAACAAGCTTGGCTTGATCTATAATATTTGAAGCATCCACTGCATACACTAGATTGCAAATGTTGATAAACTAAAGTAGAAAAGGAGCTTACGCCAAACAAAAAAAAATGAAAAAAAAAAAATGGTGTCGCTCGTGCATGTCACATTTCGATTTTTCTTTCAGCAAAAATTAATAATCTCGTGCAGGCGAAAGAGAGGAAATGACGTGTTTGTGTTACAACAAAAAAAAAAAAAAAAGTGTCAAAATGGCAATGTCGATCAAAATTTTTTTTTTTGTACTCACGATAACCACACGTCATGTTACGCTAAAAATGTATATTTTTTAAAGCGTTTGGTCGACTAACAAAAAAGATTGATGTTTTTTGCTTTTTGTTCCTTTGTTTTTTGAGTTTCAAGGCTAAATAGTACGTAAAGCTGTACTTTTATAGTACGTGTTTGATATGCGTACCTTTTTTAGCGCCTGCTTGAATGCAAAAGAAAGATAAAATAGCTGTTCCACAGCCAACATCAAGAATGACCTTTTAGTTGTCAGATTATGATAGCCATATGCGTAGGTGTTATCACACTAACCTTATCTTTAAAATCTGCCAAATTACTCATAATTGCGTGGCGATACGCGTTTGTTCTCACTTGATCGCGTAGCATTTCCTCGTGTATAGCCTGTAGTAATATAAGAATAAACGGAATCGATGTAGAATAAATAAAAAATCAGAAACGTACTAAATGCGCATAACTAGCGAAATATTCTTCATTTACAGTCTTGTGCTTAATCTTGCGCATAACTAGAGATCTCCGACAAAGATAAATTTTGACACCAAGCAACTTAACGCCAACAAACTTAACACTCGAAACTAGGCGTTGCAATAATTATGACGTAAGCTTAGAGTAACCCAGTATTGACTTCGGTGCGTGTTTGAGTTTACCGATTTATGGTAGATTGTTTTGTAGGTACTCTATTTTCGGCACGTGCTGGATATGGTATTCAATATGTCAACAGCGTTACTCAACATCACGTTATTGCTTGATGCGTTAGGACCTTCACCTTTCCTTCTCACTTGATTATCAAGATAGGTGGTATTAGGAGGAGGACTCTAAAGCTTTGTGGCTCTAGCAAGGTCCTTGATGATTGTGTAGTGTACTTTAAAAACAATCGTTGAAGAAAGACTTTTAATTAATTTGTTAGCAGTTTTTTTGCTTTGCTACAAGTGAATTAGCTTCCATGCTTTATCTGCATGCCTCGTCTGCTGAACGCCACATAATTTGTTAAAAATACAGCTGCTTCCTAAACATACTTTTGTTACATGAAATGTGAAGTACCACGTGGGATTTCTAAAGACTTACGTATGGTTTAGGATAAAACCAAGCTGCGTTTTCTTTTTTATGACCTCCTATGTTTATAGTATAATAGCTCGCTTTACCTTTCCAAGGACACTTTGTATGTTTTGATGTTGTAAATAACAGGTCTTTCTTTACATCTTTTGGTGGGAAATATGCGTTTCCTTAATGAATCAATTAGTGGTCCTGAAAAATAAGCAAAACGGAAAACAAAAAATTCTGTTTTCACCGGCGGTTTGATTGTGCGTTGTCGGCAGTTTTACGTGCAATTAAAATCTTGAATAAGGCAGGAAAACATGAGACATGATAAGCTAAAATAGTTGCGAACAGTCTGTTAATGTACTTTAATTTGTTCCCTTTTTTTTTTGCAAATAGAATCCAAAATATCTCACCTTCAACCATGATACACTTACTACTTTTGGCAATTATAGTATCCCTCCACTTTGCTTCACATGTTACAGTATGTAATTTTTCTTTTTGTTCTTCAGTTGATGATGCTAAACGCGTGTGAAGATTGAAAAACGTGCAAAAAAAAAAAAAGAGATGGTAGAAAACAAAAGTAGCCACGTGGTACCTATTGATGACGAAAATACGCCTGTAAAATATAGCATACCAAGAACCTTTTGTTTTTAACAATGTTAATCAACAATAGCGCACGTGCGTAAGATAATAAATGTAATATTACTTAAAACGTACTCCAGCAGCGATATACACCAGTCGTATGTATGTTTTATGCGAATAAGAATTAAACATAGCTAAAAAAACCCGTGCGTTAGCCACCAACGGATTTGAACTAAAAGGGTCCAAGAAAAAACTGAAGCTCAACGTACTTTTGCCTCAACAATGGTCACTAAAAAGCGTAGCTTACTTTCTTTGACAATCTCATATTTGTGATCTGCTAACAAACCTGATTTCAGGCTCAAATATGAACAAATATGAATGAACCTTTAATGACCATACAACACCTTCCAGTAGAGATACAACTTGATATTATAGACTTTGACGTTGATTTGTATCTTAAATGGCCGTTATTATCAAAGGGAATGGCATTTACTACAAGATATGACGGTGAGTTTAACAAACATGGTAAATGGCTGAAATACACGTGCCAACAAACAGACGTCACATCACATCAAGCGAGAAATGGTACATTGGAAGCATGGTAAGCGTCACGGAGAGTCAAAGACATGGCATGATAATAGTCAATTGAAGAAACAGTCCACATATGTCAATGATAAGCAAGAAGGAGAGGTGAACCATTGGTATAACAATAGTCAAATGTCTAGACAGTATCATTGTATAAATGATAAAGTTAACGGGCAGTACAAGGTATGGCATTCTAATGGTGTACTGAGCACTAAGTTTGAGTTGTTAAATGATAAAAAAGAAGGAGAATGCAGTCACTATTATTCAACTGGTCAGCTAGAGGTGAAGTGTAACTACGTTGATGGTAAACTTAAAGGACAGTATGAATATTGGTATTACAACGGTAAACTCCACAAGAAGTATAACTTTAACAGTAATGGTAAGCGGGAAGGAGAGTGTAAAACATGGTATGGTAATGGCAACTTACAAGTTAAGCTATTCTACAGTAATGGAAAACAGGAAGGAAAATACAAGTGTTGGTACCAAAATGGGCAAGTAAAACGGGAGTGCAACTATATAAATGGACTTCTTAATGGAGAGTTTAAGGAGTGGGATCGTAATGGCAACTTGAAAATACATAGAACTCACTAAATAAATACAGCATAAACTTCCTCCTTGTGGGCCAAAGGGGTTCGAAAGCCGATATCCAGTTGTATCAAACTGAGGTCTTTCATATTTTTACACTAAGTTTTTTTTTGTCTATTTTGATGACTGGTTAGTTGATAATCTAGAGCTGGCACAAACATTTTCATGCTTACCTACGTTTCAAAATAACGCCTCACTTTACAATTTGAACTATATATTTAACTGCACATATATTTTCATATACATGGATATGATCAATACAAAATATCCATCAAATTAGTTTGGTAGAAGTTTTAAACTTAATCCTAAACTTCATTTTCTGGGTTTTTTCTTACTTTTCTACACTGATTCCAATGAAATAGGCTTTTGTTGTTCTTCTGATTCTTCATCTTCTTCTGTTGAATTTTTTACTTTCCTTATGAGTAATTGTTCTTCTCCTTCTTGTTCAGCAATGATCAACTGTTCTTCAATACCGTTTTGATTACTAATAGAAATTGAAGTAACGGGAGGGTTTGGCTTTGGCAAAAAGCTGTAAATAATAAAAGCCCAGAAAAACAGCATTCCACATAATGCTCCAGCTATCTTGTATGATCCCTAAATAGTAAAACAATAAATACAAGCTCCAGAACCATTTGTTTATGCAGAAACAGAAAAGTTGCAAAGAATCAAAAAAACTAGAAAACACGTGTTGAAGCGGCATTCTACGTTATGTAGAGTTCTAATTTGAAAGGAGTGTTTTAATTATAAAGTAACGCACAAAGTAATCGAAAATCAAACCGCCTATTGGAGGACCAATAAGATTTCCAGGACCAAATGCACTGAAAAGTAATCCTTGTATGGATGCCAAGTTTCCAACTCCATAGTATTCTGCAACTAGTACTGGTACAACAGCTACAAGAGATCCTGATGTAAAACCATAAAGTATAGAGAACGCCATGAGAGAACTTAAATTGTAATAAGAAAGTGTAATCGACAGTGAAGCAAAAAATAAAGAAGAGAAAATATGACAACAACTTTGAAGCAAAAGGTACGAGTAACTGAAGTTTATGATATTTTTAAGTGTTTCTAAAATAAGGAGGACGTACTAAAAGTTTGGTAAGAATGGCCATACAGGCACAGCAATAGCCATAACTAAGGAAACTTGCTTAGCCAAACTTCAAAAAAAAAGTAGTAAACATACCAAATAGAGACATCTTCATCAGTCTCATATTTCCTATTTTATCAGCCAAAGCACCAAGTGCTAGTCGCCCAACAATAGATGCTCCTCCAAAACCGGATATAAGAAGTGATGATTCAACATCCGTGATACCCTAAAAGTAACAAGTAAGCAGATTAATTTATCTTTTTCTTCAACAATAAGTACCTTGTCTTCTCCATCAGGAGCAACATGTACAATAGGTATAAACCAAGCAATACCCTACATCATATTTAGGTATATTTTCATAATAATATAGACGCACCATTAAGACACCAGCAGTGTATAACATTAAAAATGTGCGGTCTTTTAGTACTGAAAAATCACACGTTTTGGCTCCTTTTCTTTTCATATCTTTTGGGAATCTATTCCTTACAAACCACGATGTGACCAACATGGGAGCTAAACATATTTAGACAATTAGGTATCATGTTGGTACTTTCAAGAGATAGAGAAGCCTAAACATACCAATAAACGCCAGATAAACTCTAAAACAAAATCTCCAATCTTTGCCAGTTTCAATAAAATAAGCAAAAAGAGGTGGAAGCGCTAATCCACCTACTCCAGTGCCTAAACCACATTCAGTTACCAATATCTCTATACTAACTCATATACTTACCGGCGACACCTACACCAACAGCAAGCCCACGTTTCTTGTTAAACCATTGTGTCATTACAGTTACTAAAAAAGAAGTTATTTCTTTTTTGATTAAAAAGGTAATAAAAACAATCACGTGACATGACGAATTTTACATACTTGTTGGTAATGCGCATCCCGAGTTCGCTACACCAGACATGACACTGAAAGTGAGAAAGAGAAGGTACAAGTTCGGAACAAACGAAGAAGCAGCGACACCAACAAGTAGAACGATAGTGAAAACAAAGACGACATTATGGAAACCAAATGCGTCACAAGCGATACCAAGAAACCCATTTGCTACTGCAGTCTATAAAAAAAAAGCATACAATTAAAGGATAGAAAGGTGAGAACAAATAGCTGTACACTAAGGAACACACAAGATCAAAAAAAAAAAGAAAAAAAAAAGCAAAACCCCAAGGTACGAATTCATTCATTTGAGCGGTAACAAGTGAATTGTGCTTCATGTAGAATTCATTAATGGACGTACTACAGCTGTGGTTATAGATACAACCCATGACACGTCTGCACGGCCGACATTGAAGTATGTAGCTTGAGGTATGTTATTAGGCGATCAAAATGATCAGTGGCGTGCCTATAGGAATAACAAACACGCCAAACGTATAAACCATACCAAAAGCTGTATTTCAATTAGTATTTTTGTTAGCCTTTAAAGAACCTCCGTAACCACTTTGCAGGCGTAGCAGAGTGTCAACGTACTAACAAAATGATGGTAGAACGCTATCGCGACGTATATCCAACCAAAGGCTGTGTCTGTCTTATGTTTGCCCATTTTTGCCAATACCAGGCAACTAGGTGTGTACTCGACTTTGTTTGAGTTTAAGGTTCAAGAGAATAAAACCATTTGGCATAAAATGTCGCAAAATAAGCAAACAGCGAGAGACCCTACAAATAACCGATATTGTAAAGTAGATACTTGTAGCGCAAACAATAGATACTACCAAACTGTTCATTTGCTAATCGTTTATGCTTAAAACGCACTATCAGCGTATTATAGGGCTAAATCAACGCTTTCCTGTTGAGTGTCAGGCGTAGTAAACTTATTAGAGTCAACGTCGGACAATACAATCCAGCAACCATGAGAATAGCACTACGAGCAAGCAGACTTACTAGCACCAACCACACGCAAAGATCGTTGCGCTTACATAAAATTAAGCGAAATAATGTAGCCAACAACAATTCAATCGTTAAAAAATATACCAGGTCATATACTGTACAGGTGCGGTGATGTTAGCGTATTATTACTAATTCAACAGCATTTTCAAAGTGCATGGGACCAGGAGTCGGATACTCCTATATCTATAGGCGTAGACGCAATGGAAATAGATGAGCGCTTAATATATCTAGCACAGAAAGGATGGCAAAGGTTTAAAAAACGCCCTGTAGCGTTGTTCGTTAACTCCTCCATGTAAGGTCCTTAGAACAAACCCTCGACGAGCAATGTGTTGCTGTAAATGACGTTCGAGATGATACAGGCAATTCACTACTTCATATAGCTTGTGAAAATGGGTATAAACAAACTATATTGGGTCTTCTAAAGAAAGGAGCTGAGGTACATGACTTTAGACATTTTCAAAAAAAAGCGAAACCAACAAAACCGCTGGTTGAAGAGCTACTGCCTGCGCTGACATTTCACCTTTTCTCTTCTTCTGATTATCAACAAGCTCTAACATTGCTTAACAGGTCAATGCAGTAAATGATCATGGCGAGACGCCTCTTATTGTTGCTGTAAAGAAAGGATGGGTTGTATCAGTTAATATTTTAATACAATATGGAGCAAATCTTGATTATGTTGATCCACAAGGCAAACAAATAGAATTTTATATAAATGAAGGACATCATCGTATAAAAAAGATAGTAGAAATGGGTCACAGTACGTTTTTTTTTTTTTTTTTTGTGTCCCGAGTACGCAATAGTTCAAAAACAAATTTGAGGAGACTTTTTTGTCATTTTGACATTTTGACACTTTTTTTTATTACAGAGGGTAACTGTGAGGTTATGCATAAGGATCCAGTTACAGGAAGGATATCATACAAGGTTAAACGCATAGCTGAGCTAAACGAACAAAGAGAAACTGAATAAAAAGTTTTTTTTTTACGTCTTACTAAAAGTCAACTGTTTTATTTTGTTGAACTACGTACAATCCGCTATTTCTGTTATAAGACTATGTTATAACCTCATGGCTCGAAATAGCGAGAAGAATCAAGCTGTTCTAAATAGATTGTGGTTAGAAAAACAGCAAGGTGCGTTGATTTAGGCGTATTATGCTAATAAGCCATTAAGTAAAGCGTCCACAGCGTCCACCATTGGTATAGTTGGTATAAAATGTTAAAACCGCTAAAATACATCAGAGCAGACTCCATACAGCTGACCAAATACAAAAATGGATACCACAGATAAAAGCAGATATGAATTTCTGTTTACGACATGTGTCTGGCATAAGAAACTACCCTGACTACAAAATACGTGAATTTAAAGAGCGTTTAGGCGAATTACAGGTAGAATACAAACGGTACGGAACTTTTCGCTATTACCCCACACAAACACCTCATTTGGCTTAAGGTTCGTGAGAAAACGCAAACAGATGGCACTCATACCTTCAGAACCTAAAACCGATACAAAGGTAATTAAACCACAGCAAAACAACCTTCAATTGCTCTTTTAGTCGTCTCCCCTTCTCAGTCCCTTCAAGGATGATAACAGCGACTCCTCTGATGAAGAAGATGGAGAGCTTGTGTCACTGGTAGACGAGGATGAAGCAACAGGCTTCGCTGTATCTGAAGATTACCCTCAACGCCCTAAAAAGCGTAGAAGGATAGAGACGCCATTACTTGATGAAGAAGGTGCTATGGACGACGAAGAGATAGATATACAACCTATCACGTGTACAACACGTGATGATAGTACAGTTGCAACTTCTCATGATGAAGTTGACAGTGTTGTTGGAAATGGTGGGCTTGTTGCTGATTATTCCTCGTCTGATGAGTAACAATAATGTAAATTAGTTTATTAATAAACAAGTGTAATTTGATCGATAAAAGTTGGTGCATTAGCATCGCTGTAATATGAAAAAAGACGTTAACCATAGATGAAGTAATAAACAAAGCTACTATATGTGCTTTTGCAAAAGACTATTTTTTGTTCTGACTTTGTAAACTTATGTGTAAAACCAATACTTGAATCTATCGATCACGTATTACGTCTCCCTTAACTAACCGATTTTAAGTCAGGTTTCGTAAGTTAAAAAAAAGTGTCACAAACTGAACACCACACCTGGAGCGACATGGATCCTCAACGACAAACTTTCTTTTCATTCTTCCTTAATCTTGTATCATCATCTCGTTACAAACTCCTTTCAAAACCATGCACTGTGCGTAACGCTTCAAAAACACGTGATTTTTTTTTAACCCAACCAATTTTTTTAGGTTCATTTTAAAAGTTTGCCTTCTATCCCTGGATGGCTTGTTTATTTGGATGACAATGCTCTTAATGAGTTTTGGAGCTATGGAACAACTGGTAAAAGAAACCCTGAATCTGTTGTCCGTAATGCTATTAAATTTTGTATTCGCTCAAGCCTATCAGTGCGTCACAACAGCCTTACCTTTTTTGTCTGATTCAAATAGGGAGAACGAAAGAACTTCAAAACTTATAGTTATAACAACGATACCCTGTATGAATTTGTTATATACCATACTACAGCGTCTATGACGACCAAGACAACTTTTCATCCAATTCTATGGATACTGAGGATGTTCAATATGGGTTTCTAATGTAGCAATCTACCAATAAAATAAGCTTTTGTATTCTAAAAGAAGCATAATTGTCACGGATACAAGTTCACGTGCCTTATCCCGAGCAAATTAATAACGCGAATCGCATATTCAAGATAGCACACAATGTACTAGTAGCAGATCCCGAACCAGAAAGAAGACATAGTCAGAACTGCACGGGTGTTGCACGCGGAAGTAAGGTTACATTTTTCAGTAGCACTTGGCTTAACCGACTTAACACTGAACGGCAATTTACAACTAAAACATGGCTAGAACATTCCTTGTATTGTTTATAGCGTACTCATTGTTTGCGAATGTCTCAGGACAAACAACACATCCAGATGATATTGAAGCGTTAAAAGACTTTTTCTCATCAACAAACGGCGACAACTGGGTGCGAAGATATCGTTTACACCGTTCTGACGTTTTTAAAACTTAAGGTAAACAAATGGCCTGTAAGCGTAGGAAATGATCCATGTCTCACCAATTGGGTACGCACGTGTCACGAACGGACAATAATAAAAAGCAAAAAACTTTTCTGGATGTTTTGTAAACTTTTGTATTGTTTTAGTTTGGCGTACAATGCTATGACTTTGATGGTTATAAACGCGTTTACTCTATTTCCATCCAAGGCAATGGGCTATCAGGAACTCTAGGAACAGGTTTCTGTACGTAAAGGAGATGATATCTCAGTCTTCTCTTTGTGACACGTGTGAACAAAACGTTAACGATCTTTCTTCCAGGTAAAATGTCAGAACTCGGGTTCTTTTATATCTCCAATAACGCAATAGGCGGTACAGTTTTTTTGGTTATATTTACAGCTTTTGATAGTCTTGTGTACTATGACGCTCACAAGGTTTAAAAAGGAACGATACCTGAAGAGATTACTCAACTAGAGAAGCTACAACATCTTGGTCTCGATAGAAACCAGTTCTCAGGAGGTACTTCCTTTTTTAAAAGCCAATCACTTTCATCTGGCTATGAACCAGAGAAAAAACGTATAGCGGGCAGCTCATGCAAGGTTTTTATTTTTTTTGGATAATTTGGGATTGTGACACGTGACATCATCATTTTGTTGTTTAGAACTACCTGAAAATTTTGGAAGTCTCCCTCTTCTGAGTGCGCTATATCTTCAATATAATAGCCTATGTACGATCGAATTAAAAAGGATTTAAGAGTTGTTGTATTTTAATTAATGCATTGATATAGCTGGATCGATGGATGAACTGTTGACGCTTCGTAACATTGCTCATCTCGATATTGGATATAATCAATTTGAAGGTATTTTACTCTGTTATTAATGACGTCATTGTGCTGTCACATTACAATATCGCTACAGGACAAAGCCTGAAAATAACAACTTCAATCAAAAAAACACACTTGAAAGCCAAATTACTCGCGTGCACTTTTCTGAGCTTTGCTTTTTTTCAACACCATTTGCTTTTTAATGCATACAGTTTTTTGCGCTCATTGACTTATTAATATTCAGGAGAACTTTCTGAACAACTAGGAAATCTTCTCAGTCTTGAAACACTGCGTGAGTCTTATATCTGAACCAACTGTAGTTAAAAGAAATTGATAGGTTTGAACAGCAATAAATTTACTGGCAAAATTCCATTTGAATTTTCAAAGTTAGTAAACACCAAGATTTTGTGGCTTCAAGATAACGATCTAGGTACTATATATAAACCAACTTGCATCTAATACGTCTGTAGAAGGAACTATTGAACCATTGGCTTCCATGGTACGTAACTACGAGTTTGATTCACATTCTCATTTTTTTCTTTTAAATTAGGCTCAACTTGAATTTTGTTACGTTTCACGCAATAACTTTAGCGGATCTATTCCTCCTGTGATGGGTCTTTTACCTCAATTAAAACAAATCGGATTTGATGCTAATGGATTCACTGGAACTATACCTCCACAATTTAATACAACACCTCAATTACAAGCGTTTTATGCGCAGCAAAACAGGTAAGGCGAGAAAGTAGCATTTTTTGTTAACAAGGTTTTTGTAGACTTGAAGGATCCATTCCACAAAAGTTGTGTACGCTCACATGCGATTTACGTAATAATTTGTACGGTGCTGTTTCATCACCATGTTGTGAGTTACCTGTTGGTGAGAACTATATAAACTAACCAAGAAATAAAACTTTTTGAAGTGAACTGTTTATTTTAACTAATCTATAATTGAGCTCCGATGTAGTCCCTTTTATACTTTTAACAGTCCACAAACAACTTCAAAATAACATTGAAAGGTGTTATTTGTTGAACCACGAAAGAATTACTGAAGTAGTATCCTTCCAAAAATGTGTCACAGACGTTCTTAAAGAACAAGGGTTTTTTAAGAAAATTGTGACGCTTTACAATTTGATCCCAAAGAGGTAGCACGTGGTTCTTTATTAATCCTATTTATTTCTTCAACAAACCTTTTTTTTTCTAGGATACGTCATTGCAGTTTGACGACATTGAAGAGTCTTTATCTGTTCGATATGTTGCACTAGGGGAAGCCATTTTTACTTTGCCTCACTGTTACTTAGCTGATAGATCTGAGTTACTGTATGTATTAATAACACTTTATCAAACGAGTGTCTAATCTCTATCTCAAAGACTACAAGAAATACCCAAGTGTCTAAGACTAGGCTCGTGTGGTCAAGAGAATCTATCCAGCGGACAGAAATATACTGAGCTATTTGTACCTGCGAAGCTAATACACGCTTGTCAGCCACTCAACCGAAAAAATGCCTGAAAATATAACTCTTTTTCAGGTTTGCGCTCTTTATTGTTATTTCAATACAGAGGTTTACAATAGTATGGATACAAGAATTAAGAGCACAGCCAAAACGCATTGTTCTAGAATTGCATGAGAAACAAGATAAACGTCAAAGAGTGGCAATAACAACCGCTCATCCAGGAACGAACTACAACCACTTGTATATGCTATTGGCTTTCTTCATCAATTTGATTAACTATCATTGCTGTTAACAGAATAAAGGCTTCTTTAACTACAACAATAAAGTTATACGCTTGTATGTGTTGATGTACATACCATTGATTGCATCTTTGGAAGATATTTCAATAAACTCCACCTCATGTTCATCAGCAAATTCCTAAATTTAATTAACAAACAAAAATGGAACTATTGTTAATACCTGGGCAATATCATGATCAACAGCACGTTCTTCAATGAGATCACTCTTTGTTCCAACAAGTATTGCTTGGATATCCAGAGGTGCATATATATCAAGCTCTTGAACCCACGTTTTCGCGTATTCAAAAGTATGTTTGTTTGTAGTATCATACATTATCAAGGCACCATTGGAACGTCGATAATAACTGTCACTACTAATTCTTCGGAATTTCTCTGTACCTAAAAACAAATCTGTCGTTAACATAACAAGCTTACAAAAAAAGCTGACCAGAGGTATCATAAACTATTAGTTTGACATCCTTGTCATACACTCTGATTATTTTTAATTTCTAAACACAATAAACACACGATACATTATTTATTACTGTTCTAGAACTGGTTTCTATTGTGGCTGGGTGCAACTTTCTGTGATAGAAGAGTTATCACGTGTATTGTTACGTACAAAGTCAACACCAAATGTGGCCGTGACAGACTCTGGGAAAGTATCATCAGCAAATCTAAGTACAGCACTAGTTTTTCCAACACCAAATTCACCAATCATAATTATTTTGAATTCATAATCACTAAAACACGTGATCAAGAAATGTAATAAGCGAAGAGGAATGTACTAGTGTGGTTTTGAGTTTTTTATATCCTTTGCAGCTAATAACGGCTTGTCAGTCACACAATGGATTAAAACTCGAAAAAGTAGTTTGATGGGGGTTGTAGAACTCTTTTGTAGAAGTTGAAAGCAAAACACACAAGTTAAACAACACAGCACCTTTTTTTTGTCGTTTTTTGTAAGCATGTTTACTGCTTTTAACACCCATTGCATGTAGTACAAATCCATATAACTTAATGGCTTAGCGGTGGAAGAGTTTTTTTTTCAATGAAATTGAAGTGCGAGCGTTTAAACAAAAACTGTGTTTAATAGGATAGTGCTTAAGGGTGGAGTCCTATAATGTCTCAATATCGATTAACCCCTCACAGATTTGGCTATAATTTACTGTGAGTACTCAGCACGCCCAGTTATACCCTTTAGGTAGCGCTAAAAATTTTTTCCAATAAATGGAATTGCGTTTTTTACCTAAATTAAGCGACTTTTCACGCTCAGCTAACCCCTCTTCAATTCCGCTATAAACTTCCACAAAACACGTATTTACAGTCTTAAATGATATAGTGTGGTTTAAAAAGTTATTGCACAACACACAACATAGAATTTTGAAAAAAACATCTAAAAATAACAAATAATGTTTACAGTAAACACACAAAAAAAAAATACAAGTTTTTGATACACAAAAAAACCAAAAAATGCTAAATTTGTAAATGTCGAATACTTGACCAAAAATGTCAAGTTTTTGGAGATGGGTGTACTGAGCGCCATTAGTACCTCTTGTAATAAAAATTTATTTTTAATGTACGTACAGGTATACAAGTAGTCCTAAACCGAGGTAAAAAATACAAATTGAAAGTCTTTAACAAATTTTATTTAACAACAAAGGAAAAGTATTTTATTTGACATTTTTTTTTTGGGCTACTCTGTGTAGTTCTTACGTGTTGTTCTCTTTTTTGAGGCCACCTGTAAGCGTTTATTGTATTGGCTGACTGTTTTGAGCTCTAAACTTGGAATTTTAGCCCCAAATTTTTGCCGTTTCACAACTTGTGTCTGTTGTTCCATCCGACGCTTTTTTACACGTATTGTGGTTTTCTTTGCTTTGCCCTTTTTTGGTTGCTTTTTTTCAGTAGCCTTGCTTTTTTTTTCTGCTGCTTTTTTTTTCTTTGCCTTAGCCTATGTAGGATTTAGTATTAAATATGGATTGAGCATTCATACTATCTTTCGATCTATGATTTTATGAGCAACAGCAATAATTTTAGCTGAGTTTATTTTTCCTACAAAAAAGCTTAACGTTGTTTACATATTTACTTACTTCTCTTAGCAATGACACCCAATTGGACACCCTTTTGGCGCTTTGTAGCACTTTTGAGTGTTCCCACACCTCCAACACCTTTCAGTAAGCGTTTGGCATTGTCTGCAGAGGTTTCACAGTACGCTACTAAAGCATCAACTACTCTATTTGATGTTCCCTTTTTAGCTCTAGCTAACTTCAATGCATCTTGAACAACACGATTGTTTCCTTCACTGGTGTTGTTAGTACGATGTGAGTTAGCTTCGACATCATTCATATATGTATATGGCGCCCAAGTACAAGGTGGCCACCTAAATAAAACAACATTAGAACAAATAAATTGATTATCAATATGGACCATTTGTTTTGTGGTGCAGGAGTTATATAATGCTTCTTTAAGTAGTTCAAATGGGTTTTAACGTTTTTTCCAAGGTACATACCATCCTATACACGCTTAGTCAATGTTCAAAAACGTACTGGTACCTCATAGCACTCTGCCCATGTTTCTTCAAATTCTTCTTTGGTGGTTGCACTGAATAATTTATCAGCAACACGCTCACACCATGCATACTCCCCTTCATTGGCCTCCCCACCCATACCATGCTTCAAGCGCTTTTTTCGGAATGCATCTGCTACATGAAAGCGACAGTGGTGCATTTTAAAATCCTCTGGCCATACTTCTTTAGCTGCTAAAATTCAACATCAGAAAAAAAAATGTGAAAAAGAGAAAAAACAATACCTTTTCGAATGTTGAGCTCACAATCAGCCATAATACGCTCAAAAAAGAACCCATATGTGTCTCGAAGGTGCCTAAACGCGAAAATATATTCTTGTAAAGTTTTACCCTCTGTAAGCGCCCATCCAAGGTTCATACCCATTGTACTTGTTTCTGACTCTGCCCTGATCCAGTAGAGCATGGCCTGACAAAATAAGTGAACAGAGGGAAGTAAATAACGGACAAAATGCTTACATGTGCGCCTGTGTCCGATACTTTGTGTATGGAATCCATGTATAGTGTTTTGGTGTTGGCTTGTTTGAACAGCGAACCAACTTCCAAATTTATATAAGAAAAAACAACATGCTCAGCAATAAGTATTTGGATAGTTTTGGGGTATTTAAGATGAATGTGGGTAAACAACTGTGCCTTGTAAGGAATAAATAATTAAGCTTGAGTACCTCTGGATGTAATCTGTCCATATTATGCGCTTTACGCACTTGTGACGCCATAGCATAGCCACTAGGTACTTCTGAAGTGTTTACATTATTTTTTGTGGGATCTTTTAAAAAAGATTGCAGCTGAGTGATTGTTAGTGTTATGTACTGCACATACTATGCTCACAATAGTAGTTGTTCGGATACCCAGTTCAATATCTTTTTGTATTTTCTTTCCTGCCGCATAACTTAATTTTAACTTGAACTCTGGGGTGGGTTGACACGCTTCATTGTGTTCTAAAAAGAAATAAGGTGGTTTTTTCATTTGAATGAGTTTATGCACCTGTAGTTTGCGACAGTTTGATCATTTTACCATCTCTAAGGTTTTCCTGATGCAATATTACGCGGGCTTTACATATCTTACGGTTAGGGCATTTAAAGTAATGAGCCCACACTGAATTCTTCTTGATGAGTGCTCCATTGTTGTCCGTATGCCATTGGTAGGCAAAATCTTTCTTTGTATTGGTGTAAAGTACCAAACGGTCACCATGGATCCACACTCCAAGTGTTTTGAACATTTCAGGCGTTACATCAGCCGCAACATTGTATTCTGGAGGAGTACCTTCCTCCATTATGTGTTTTAATGAGAGCAACAAATGGTTTTTAAGTTTTTGCTCCTATTTTAGCAAGTACTTAATGTTAATACCTCATACCGTTGTTGATACGTTTAATAGGTCTGGTGAAAGCGCTGATAGAGTCTTAGCACGTTTCCTTTTTAAGACTCCTTGTAATTATATCAACAATCTTGTTTGACTGTCAAAAAAATATTCAAAGTCTCTACTGGACATATCTACGCGTGGAAAATGCTATCCTTGTGGTTTGAAGTGGTTTCATTCTTCATGTTTCTTTGAAGCTTCAACCTTTTTAAAACAGCGGCAAACAACTAATAATGGTTTAAAATGACCTGTTAATGTGCAAAAGAGAGGTTAGGTAACAGCATCAGGTCTTTACATCGACATTTTACCAACTATTGTAAAATATGTATATTTAGCTTTTCTACGCGTCTGTGACGCCTATGTATCTATTTTGAGGGTGTTTGACACTTCATTGTTCTTTGAAGCCCCAAACCTCTTCAAAATTACTGGTTCTCTTCAGATTGTTGTTTATTTAACGTGTAAATGCACTGTATTATGTATAACTGAGTCACTGTTAACAAGATACATTATTTCAGAAAACAGGTCTTATTTTCGGAAGAAGTGGGCCAATCACGTGATATTATTCACAGTCACATGGTCTGACTAGTCAATAAACCAAAAACAACACTACAGTCTACAGCAAAACAATTCACCAAAACTCGACATTTTTTGTCAAATATTCGACATTTAACATTCAAACCAAAAAATAACACTTAAAAATTAGTTTTTTTCTCCAAAAACTGCACAGCTCATAAAATTCATAGATGGGTGCCACGTGCTGTGATGAAATGAACATGAATAATTTTTCAAACAAGTAATGAAAAAAATGGTTACTGCTTAATTTGGAAGCTATGTGAAAAAAGCACGTGTCTGTTAAATCGCGTAGGCGTTAAGGTCATACGGTTTAATGTGGTAACAAAAAATCAGGTTAAAAAAACAGTTTTTGTCAATATAGGACTCCACCCTTAACACGTGTTAAACGACTTTGGAGTACCACACCAAACAAAACCGAGTCAATCAAGATCTATATTCGTTTTTTGATTTTTTACTAGAAAGCAACAACACTATGAACCTAGGTTCCTTTGCTAACCAACAGTTTTTTTTTCTGTGATTCTTTTTATTATTGTTACAAGGCAGAGGAGTGGACATAAAAATACAAGTATCCAGACTCCTGCTTCTTTTTGTTTTTAAGTACATCAAAACCCTTTATCGTAGTCATCTTACTATCATCAAAATTAAACCAAACCTTATCGTTTTGTCTAACATCTGCTACATAGTGTCCTTTTCGAATAGTCTCGCCTCTATTTGACAAAAAAATGAGAAAAAAAACCGAATAAGAACTGTTTTCAAGCGTTTAAAACTAATACACGTGGCTGTAGATTTCTTGTAAAATAGTTGCATCTCAAGCGTAAAAAAATAGAGAATTTAAAGCTCCCCAGATTACAGACAATCAGCTCTGTTGTACAAAAAAAAATGTCGAAAACCAATTCATGGTGATGGTTGTGGTTGGACGTACTTGTGATGTACAATGGCTACAAGTCTATAATTAGGTTCAACTGGTTCAAAAGGAGCTTCAAAAGGCTCTTCACGCTCTTTTTCAAGAAAGGCAGCGCCTAAGATAACAGAACATTAGAAGAGTTTTTTCAACTTCGGTTTTTTACATACGTTCAGCATAAGCTTTTTGCTCTTTAGCCTCTTCTTCCTTCCTTTTACGCTCCTCTTCGCTATCTTCTTTTGGAGCATCATCAACATGAGATACATCATTAACATCACTCAATGATACGTCATTAATGGCATCAGCAGAAGGAATAAGTGTAATGTCATCGCTTTCATCCATAGCATCACCTTCACTTTTTTTCTTCCTAATAAAAACCACGTCAGGGAACTTTGTCTCAAAGTACAACTGTCGCACATCTCAGGACTATAAGCGAGTATTCCTTTATTCTGTGCGTCTCTCTTACTTTCTGCTAATGCTCTCTCAAGGTCAGACTCATATTCTCTATCTGTCTTTGCTAGAACAGGTTTCGAACTTTCTTGTCTAAAAAAAACAAAAAAAAATTAGTTTAGGAAAGAAGCAACAAAAGTGTGAGGTAAACTAGTTTGTACTCGAAGAGAATTAACTACATACAAGCTAAGCTTCATTGCTCTCTTTATATCATCATCTTCAGATGATGGTGATACTATATCGGCCATACTAACTTCAACAGTCCGGTTTGGATCCCGAGTTGGAGAACGTGCCCAAATGGAACGATCAAATTCGTCATCTGACGCCCTTCGCTTTGACTCTCCTTCACCGTTGTTTTTATATATATCACTAATTGTATTGGTAGTAGTATTATATAAATCTTCAGTGTCCATAACAGTTGCTTGAGTGACTTTTTGACGTTTCGGATTTTTTTCTTGTTCATCGTCTTGTTCAGTTTTTTTTCGCTTATGTCTGTTCTTAATCACGCTTCTAAACTCTTCTGAAACTCTTCTATTCTTAGGAGGGTTAGATAGTTGTATAGTAACATCGTCATCATCACTTTCAGGCTTTTTCTCGGCTTGTTCTTTCGAATTCTTTGAAGAATTTTGTTGTTCGTTTTCTGAAGTTTCTGACTCTTCTGCATCTGATGTATCCTTGGATTTTTGAACTTTTGATGGCTTTTTTATCTCTCTAAAAGGAGATGTAAAAAATGGGTTTTCAACAAGATCCTTTTTCTTCTTCTTGATGGTTGTTTTGTTCAAAGACTTCGATGCCTTTTTTTCATCTTGTTCGAATTTCTTAATACGTTTCTTAGCTCCAGTCATGCTTGATTTAATACTTTTTTTATCAAAATGAAGTGGATTACGTGATAAATCACAGCATTGATCAGCTATGAAATATGTAAGTACACAAAACAGAAGGTAACCGCTGAAAATCGGAAAACAAAGAAAAAAAAAACACAAGAGAGAAATTGTTTGTTCTTCGCTTCATAACAAGTTTCTACGGCGAGTAATTTTCTTCAGGTGTCTCATGATGTGATAGATTTTTTTGGTTATAGATAGGACGTACCAACGTTTATAGTCTTATTGGCAAGTACTTGATCCTTAATCTTCTTAAAGTCATTGGCAGCAGGATTATAAATAAACCGCTTCAAGTGTAGAACAAGTACACGAGGTAGACGGAAGAACCTTGTACTAACAGAGTGTACTTGACTACAACCACAAGCGTCACAATTCTTTTGAACCTCATCATCCTAAACAAAATTAGCACAACAACAACAACAACAAATCAATGTCATAGGATTGTACCGAAAAGTAATTGGCTAGTAGCCGAGCCATATCTATAACACCTCCTTTAGAAAGTCCAAGTTCTTTGCGAACTTGTTCTATAGTTTTACCATCATTCTTGCTTTAGAGGTGTCAGCGAAGTACTAACAGGAAATTGTGTGAAGTTTTTCGTTGGTTGTGGGTTTTTTTGTTTGCTGTTGTTGAAGTACCTCATTTCCATTGCTACAAGCACTTCAGTATCAAAAACATCAAGAGATAAGTTCCAGAATTGTTGTTTAACTCTTGTTGAAGCCTCACAAATAGAGCAAGTGAAAGTATGAATCAAAACACTTCCAAAATTTCTTTTCGTTGGACATAGATTAGAAGCACGGTCTATTGAAGTTTCATGGTAAGTAAAGAACACATGTTATATAGCTAAAACACATTCAAAAGTATAGGGTCATACCTGCAAATGGTACTTCGTCACCTTGCTCTTTGCGTTTCTTCATTAAAAAAGGTAAAATGTCTTCTTCAACTTGAGCCAAACAACATGTTAAAAACTCATGTGCGTCCTTTTTATAACTGTTAGAAAAAAATCATTTATGATGTTCATATGATTTATCGTATTACTCAAGCACAATTAGCGCATTGCAGACTATTTAAAAAATCGCAAACAAAAGTTTGCGCGAGTTCAATTCACAATCCACGAAAATTCAAAAAAAAACAAAAACAAGAACGAGTCGCTTTGCTGGCACCAAAATAACGATTAAAGGTTGTACAGGCAAACACAGCATATAAAATGAGTGCAGTGAAACAATAAAAAATGCATGGTCAAGCCCGTGATAAAGAAATAAAGTAGGGTAAGAAAAACGTACTTGTTGAGCACTTCCACGAAAGTATTTGATGTGTTTATCAAGAGCCTCTTTTACAATCTTTGGGTTTATAACATTACGATCAGATTGTAGAGTTTTATCGAGTATAACTAACAGAGACCTTTATAAAAAGAATAAGAAAAGAGAATCACTGCACGTGGTAGCACAAGCTTCGACAAAATAAAAAAAGTATGTACCGATAAAATGTCTTTGAACTCAATCCTGACTTGTCAAAATACTTACTGCTCATGTCTGCAATAAAAGGTCTTATGCTTGATAACGCTTGGATCACAGCGTTCATATAACACGTATTACCGATATTATACAACCTCAACAACAAAGTCAACTCCAAAATTTAACAAAAACAAAAAAAACCTTGTTACAACATACCCTTTGTACTGAACACGTGGCTGAGGCCTCCTGGCTGTTGATGCATTACCAGGACTTGTGGTAAACTCTAGTATACTTTTCTGGCGTCTACGTGGAGAAGCCCCTGGGAAATGGCACGAGGTAAATCCTGTCCTTTTCGTTGTTGCAAATTTCTTCTTCTGTGTGCTCATCCCACTCATCCCACTGTAAGTTTTCTTCTTTTGAGAGTTTAGCGGGAGCCTAGAGACTTGTAACAAGGTTAGATCCTAAACCGTTTTGGTGTTTTTGTAGAAGATTTTGCGCGGGTTCTTGTCGGTTGTTTTAAGCTTTGAGAGTATGTGTGGAGTGTTTTGACAAAAGTACTGATGAAAACTTGTTAAAAGCACTTACTGGTGCGTATTTTTTTCCCCAAGCCCATTGTTTTCACTCGTTGGCTAAGTACGCTTTTTGCCTGCTTGCTAGTGATCTGTAAAGCTAAAACGCTATTAGATACGTATTGATTAAAGCACAACATACAACCCTTCTTTGTAGGGGACTTTTGCATGTTTTCATCGTAGTCTGTCATATCATTCTTCAAACAGGCGTCTAATTATGTTTTACAACCCCCACAACATAAATAAAAACATACCTTCAAACGGATTAGTGGAATTATATGGTTTCTTTGCATTGGCTATTTAAACGGCATAAATATACGTTCAAACGATTATACAACATTACCAAACGCGTTTGCCGAGTGTGACATTCAATTTAGTTGTGTTGCGTATGAAAAACGAATTAATTTATTTTCAAATTTGCTGAATTCTACAAAACGGTTTTTTATTCTTCAATACAATGTACAAAGTTATTACTGCATACCCTAAAACGCTGAGTGTGCTATAGAAGCCTTTGATGATGGTTTAACTTTTGAGGACGAAGTTGACGCTTTCTTCTGGCGCGAATTGGATTGTTTTGGTGCTACACGTATTCTTGCGAATAAATCATCAACCAGAGACTCTTTTAATGCGTCCACTTGCTCTTGAAGTCGCATTAAGCTCTTTATTACTTGCTCTTCAAATTCGTCTAGTTTAGGGCTCTCACCTGCGCCAGGACTCTCTTAGGAGGTATTAGAACAAAAAATGTGGGAAAGTTTGCAGTAATTAGTATTACCGTCAAATAACGCGCTTTTGAGCTTATATATAGGTACTGCCGCTGCATTAGACACACCAAGAGAGAGTATGTCCTTTCTAAAAGTAGAAATTATTAAACGCGATCTCTACTCTTCCTGCGTACAATGTGTACTCCTTTAATAGACTTCCTGTAGTATACTTGAATTGATCTTCAAAATCGCTAAATCCTCCCCATTTTAACCACGACGCAACGTCATCGGTTCCCCAGGTTGTTGGTTCTTTATCCATTTAGTTTTGAAAGATATTGCTCACAACATCAGATGAAACTTAACTGAGAAAGAAAAAGAGTACCTTTGCATGTTTTAAGCTATGACACGTGCGGCAAAAAAAAAACAACATTTGGATTCGTTTAGTTTGGCCAACCCAGAACATTCGTACAACAGCATGCGACATTCAAACTAGGATCTCATCTATAGCATGTAGATACATCCCTGCAAAATTGAAACTTAATTACACTATTTGACCTGAAATAACGCTATTTGTATTAGCGCTACAGCTTATTTTTTGGGACGGTTTGTGAACATAAGCAAGCTTTTGCAACTCTGCAAGCCATGCCATTAGTGTATCCTCATGCACTACTTAGCGTGAGCCTAAGAACAGAAAGTCACGTGCACGGTACAAATTGGTTGTGGCCGTTTAAAAAGAGGCTTAACGCGAAAATAGAACAGCGTTATTTCAGGTCAAATCCACAGCATCGCTTTTGAGACAGTTTCGAAAATTACGACATTTTTGATTTTTGATATTTACGGCATTTCGAGAATCTTTGAGACGTTTTTACTCACCTCAGAACCGTCTTAACCAAAAATTGTTATTATGAACATTTAACTAGTATTCTATACTTATAGGCTTAAAAACCATTTTGCGATTCGTTGGTGCTGTGCGGAGGAAAAGTACCGACAGTCAAAGCAATTTTTTTCAAAACAAACTTTTTCAAAACTTTCGGAATTTCTGAAACTGTCTCAAAAGCGATGCTGCCCCTTGCAAGTGAGGGAGTCATAAATTTGATTTCGCTCAACTGTGTTTTACCCAGAAACAATAAGCGATTACAGCCTTCATGAAGGTTTCGTTTTTAACACATCTAGCAACAACATAATAGTTTTATTGTGGTTTTTTAAGTACATTCAAAGCGTAAGCAAGTGCTCACAGTCAAACATTTTTAGTTGCTACCTAATCACCTGATCGCTAATCATAGCCCGCATGGAGTACAATGACAATTACCATACTCAGGGGAAGTCACAAGAAAGCGTCAAATACGCAAAGACTACGGTGCAGTAAGTTCTGACAGTGTCAAAAAAAGGGCAAACGTCGGTTACTACTATATGCGTAACAATGATTTTTTATGATCAAAATAAGTAACACAATTGCCATTAAACGTTTACTAAAACTCCTGTATAATGTACAATAGTGAGCCGAACTGCGACTTTAAGGGCTTCATTGCCAATAAATTTTAGAGTTTTTTACAATGAGATTGATTCCTACTGCATACTATCAGTCTTTGTCAACGAAATTCACCCATACCATGTACCGAGCAGGTGATAAGCACGTGACTGTGGTATTACTTTGGCATGTAAGGAGGTTTGTGTTGCTAATTCCATACTTTCTGCAATGCTAAAGTATTCTCCGCATTAGTTGGTTTATTGTTTAGTTTTGCTACAACCAGTAGTAATCCCTAAATGTAGTTTAGAAATGACATACCAGTTCCTGTTTTTTTGAAGAACATCGATACCTGCGCCTGTCGTTGACTTGATGAAAGCACACGAGTGTCCGAGAGCTGTATGAAAGGTATTACAATACTGAAAAAACAAAATTGAATTGGGAATGGACTAATACATTTTGGGTACTAAACAGCACGTGTCTTTTGCTAGACTTAGCTGGCAATTTTTCTCCGGCAACTTTGTCCACTTTTATTAAATAACTTTCCCCCGGTAATACAATACCGTTTCGTGATCACGTGGTGTGGTGACCTTTGGTAAACAAAATGTACAAAAAAGTTGCAGTACTGCTAAGTTTGAACCAAAACGACGCAAAGTTTAGAAAAAAAACCTCCGTGTTAGTCTCTTTCGCCACAAACGATTCTTTCTTCTTTTATAAACACACAATAAGCAACATAATAATAATGGGCCAATGTAAGTCAGCTCCAGCAGACCCTAATCATATAGCTATTACAAAAGCACTCAGAAAGGACAAAAAAGAGCGTGATAAAACGTTAAGGATCTTACTCTTAGGTACGCGTTCTGACGGGAAAACACAAATTTGGGGTTTTTTTGATGAGCGTCCTACCGACTTTTGGATGATTCCGATCTCCTAAACGGACTTTAATAACACCTCCGTAGGCGCTGGAGATAGTGGTAAAACAACTTTTCTGAAACAAATGAAATTTACTCATAGCTGCCTTACACCAGCAGATTATAATACTTTTAAAAGGATAGTAAGGTAAAAGGATAAACATATCAGATTAATTATATTTTTGAAAGATTGATTGAGTTTTTCTGAAAACTCCTCTTTAAAAAAAACCCTTTTGAAAAGACCCCGTTTGGTGTGATTGTTACGCGACGACATACGTACTTACACAATATTTACAAAAGGGATAATTTAATAGACGCAGTGCGGACTCTTTATGTAAGCGCTGGGAAGGAAGATGTGAAAGTATCAAAGAAAGCTAGGGTAGGACAGTCTCCTCGTATTCTTTTTTTTTTTTTCTGTTTGTTTTTTTGAACATCACGTGATTGTTTTACTACGCCGCGAATACTCTAATTTATTTGTTTTAAAGCGGACTTATGAGTACTTTACCGATGAAGAAAGACGCGAGTGGGGAGACGCGACAGGCGCAAGAGTGGCTGAATTTTGGGAAGATCCAGGAGTAAAACAAGTTTGGAGAACCTTTAAATTGAAATATCACTTTTTGTGGTGCACCGACTAGTAAGTTCACGGAGCTTATCGATTAACGCTGATGGTATCTATAGTTTGTTCAAGAATGCTTCTAGGATATGCGCTACCACATACGAACCTTCAGAAGCTGATATTTTCAGAGCGCGATTGAAATCAACTGGCACGTGTAGTTTGTTTTTTTTGATTTCTTGTTATTGTTTTCTCTTCTGCCAGCGTTTTGTTTTAATTGTCACGTGTAGGTGTAAAAGAAACGAATGTTAGCATAAATAATGTTACAATACAATTTGTAGACGTTGGCGGGCAACGTTCGGAGAGAAGAAAATGGATTCGTTGCTTTGAAGGAGTTGACGCAATAATTTACTTGGTAGCTTTGGATGAGTGTAAGCTCAATTTTTTTTTTTGTTTTTCCCGGTTGTTAGTTACTCACGTGATTTTTTTGCTTGTAGATAACATGACAATCACAGAAAATAATTCAACCAATAGACTTGAAGAGTCGCTGGGCGTTTTGTCAGAAGTGAGTGGGTCTAAATTTGTGAACGATAAAGAAATACCTTTCATCGTTTTTTTGAACAAATTCGACCTTTACAAAGCAAAAGCAGCTTATGTACCTCTTTCAGATTACTTTCCTGAGTATAAAGGTATTAACAAAATATGATTACGTATAAACTCATTACTAACAACACCTTCAGGTGACGCAAGCGATTGGGAAGAAGGTATAAGATTTATTGGAAATATGATTCACAACCGTTTTGAAGGTTTTAGGATTGCAAACACATACGTATGTACTATCAACCAATTTTGAATATTACTTCATTTACGAACTACTGTGAATAACGGCATGTGTTTAGGTAACAAATGGATTGGATACAAGAAACTGTTCACGTGTTTTTCAGTCAATCTATGACGAGATTTTGCTAGACAATTTATCATCATTGTCTGCACTTTCAAGAACGACTAGTTCTGGTTCAGCTGCAAGCGAACCAAATGAAGTTCAAATAACCTTTTAGAGTGAATGATATTATAAACAAAACAAAAAGAATAAGCAACATCGCTTAAAATGTACAAAAGATAAAAACCCAATAATCAGATTGAGACCACCGTTTTACTCGTTCTAATTTGTCACTGTTGTGAAAGAATTGAGGCCTACTACCTAGGTATACCTAAGAGCATTATATAGCTATAAATAGCGTGCAGCAGTTGATGAGAAGCCCACTGTTAAGTTTCCAGAAAGAAGAGTTTTTAAAAATATGCAAAGTTGCTTCCCATGTCGCATATTATAAACCACTATGCCAAAAGCGTATTACCTCACACTGTCGGAGTGCGGTGCAACCTTACGACACCTTTCATGATAATGTTGTTCAACCATTCTTGTGCAATCCTCAACACGTGATTTTATCAAATCATCATTATTTAATTCATTAAAAACTAATACTTGAATTGACTTTACCATCAACAAGTATTATTTGGGATACAAGTTTGTCCGTTCTCAATTCCACATGTGCTGACCCTTTTTGCATGAGTGCCGGTTCTTGTATGTCCTTTAAAGTATGTGACAAATAGAATCAGATTTCTAAGAAAGAGATTTATGTTGACCTGTTAAATCAAGCAATAGCTACTACAACCAATACCAACCATGAGTATCTCATTTGTATCAATTGAAAATGGTCTTGAATACTATCGCAAGTACCATGGAGAAGCGTTTCGTAGAATTATGGAAAAACAAGACCATACATTGATAAAACAGGTCGAAAGTATTGTTAATGCCATAAATACGAGCTTTGTAAAGCAACTCGATGCAGTATTGTTAAAACTACCAGATTCAATTGTTAGTACAACAAACAAGCGCTCATCAGATTCAAAAGATTACGAGTCTCATAAACGTAAACAAAAAGACAAGTACGTTCAAAAACCAACAAAAATCGTTTTGTTTTAAATATTTTTTTACAAGACCAATCACGTGTTCACAAAATATTTTAAATCTCCTTTTTCGAAGAAAAACACCATGCGTCTACTTAATTTTACATCACATAACTTTGTGTCTACAAGCCATGTTAAACGCCTTGCATTGTATTATTAACAAGTAAAAGGACACTGATGACAGTACAAAAAGAAGAAGAAGTGAAGACGAATATCATTTATTTCCCTCCTGAAATCATTTCAAATATTCTTGATCATGTGGATGCCAAAGATTTATTTCCTGTTGCTCAATCATGTCATCATATGGCTGATATTATTCATGATATTGTTGGGTACAGATATGTTTATCTCAAGCGATACACAGATATTCTAAAGATAAGACAGTGCAAGGGTATCATGAACAATAGTATAGTTAAACTAGACCGCATGAGGGTACCACAATATTTACAATGCTTGCTGGCTGTCGTAAACTCAGTGTATCACCAAAAAATACACTTCTGAATGATGGTGATCTGAAAGCAATAGTGAATGTTAGACAACCTATCTTTATTGATCTTACTGGCTGCAAAAATGTGACTGATGAGGGTATTAAAGTACTTGCTGGGGTACATACTATTAACTTAAGTAGATGTAGTAAGGTGACAGATGAAGGTATTAAAGCGCTCAAAGGAGTTCATGAAATTAACCTTTCAAGATGCAAGGCTGTGACAGATGAAGGTGTCAAAGCCCTTTCAGGGGTTTATAAATTGATTTGTCATATTGTAATGCAATTACAGATGAGGGTGTAAAAGCACTTGCTGGAGCTCATACTGTCGACCTCTCCAGTTGCAAACAGGTGACAGATGAAGGTGTCAAAAACCTTGCTGGCGTACATGAAATTGACCTTATCAATTGCAATGTGACAGAGGAAGGCATTAAAGCACTTAAGGGTGTACATACAATCACTCTTGATAGCTGTGATGTTGATGATAACGTTGTAGATGTACTTATACAAGGGGGTCTTTGTCAAGTTTATATTGGTTTGGGGGAATATTTTCGGAGTTGAAGCACAGGTTAATAGAAGCAGGAGTGGATATTTATTATTATTAAAATAAAAGTATTTACTTACAACGCCATTTGATACAACAACATACTTTCTTCACATGGCTTAACCACAAGAAAAATTTTGCATTTTTCAAGTGTACTTTTTGGTGTAGTAATTGTTTACCAAACAAATATCCAACATTTAAAGTAGAGGGTGTTTGAGGCTTTTTTTTAGTCCTACTTGAGAAACTTAAAGAAAGAATGCTTTAGTACACACCTATACATGAAGCTTTTGATAAGTGCTTTCCATAGTGTTTCACTTTACCAGATATATTAGAAGGTACTTACAAGTCTGCCAAGTCATTTCTTGTCTTGGTTTATTCTAAATCATTTTATCTAGACCTTAAGACAGCTTGTAGCAATAAATTACCTCAAGTCCTACTGAGACTGTAAAGATTATTCTTCCTTTACTAGAAAATAAACTGTTTTTTGTTTATAACAAGTAGATAGCACTGCTGTATTGATCTATCCAGTGAAGCGCAAGCAAGCCATTTCCGTGAATAAGCAGTGTTTGTGATCGATCTCAGCTAAGCCCATGTGAGCACTATACCCTTTGAGTTGCCTAGGTAAACTTGAACGGGTATCAAGGTTTGCATATGGTTGACCGCACAATAGTTGTCAGTAAGGTTTGGCTTGAGATTTAGATAGGAGTGGTTCGGAAACCCAAATATGTGGAATTTTGTCAAGAAAAAGAAGGTCAAAAATTCAGCACTAATTATCCTATATTATGCCATAGGAACTATTTAGAAAGCCCCTTTTAGGGGTAGTTTGAGGAGCCATAACCAAGCGTCTACTGATCGCCATAACCGAGTAGTCTCCCTTTGTGGTGAACAGTTCAATATCACTTTGACATTTTTTTGACTTTTTTTTTGACATTGTAGACATTCAATAAATACAAGCCAATTAAATCTGTTAGTACTAGTAGAAATAACTAATGTTGTGAAATACCAAATGGATAATTGATTTCAGCATGTGTTATGAAACGATTGAGTTGTGGTACTTAAATTAAAAAAATAAACCTTTACTTTTTTTCCTTGTTCACAAAAAGCAACTACAAGTATTTACTTATTACAGAGCTGGTAATGTTTTATTTGATTATATACATTATATACAACACCAGCAATTTATGTGTGTACATACACATGATTGAAAGAAAGAAAAAAAAAAGACATAAAAGAAGTTTGTTTTGTTACTCTTAGCGTGTTAACCTTTTCTCACTTTTCTCATGTTTTTCCTTCTTATCTCCTTTTTTATCTTTCTCTTGCTTTTCATGCTTATCACGTTTTTCACTTTTATCATTCTTTTCTTTCTTATCATCATTATGATGCTTCCTTTCATCACGTTTATCACGTTTTTCCTTCTTCTCTGGCTTATTTTTTCGATCTCCTTTATGATGTTCTTCTTTTTTCTCTAATTTTACTTTATCTTTCTTTTCAGGTTTGTCTTCCTTCTTATCACTCTTTTCTTTAGATTTATCCCTTTTATCTGGTTTATACATCATAGCTTCTCTTGATACAGAATCTTTTCTAGCTGACTCAACACCAGATTCAGACTAAACAACATCCATAAGTACAAAAAATACGACCGAAAAAAACAAACAAAAACCATTTCACAACAGCAGTGTTTAGAGTATTTTTCAAAATAACAAATGGGAATACATCCAAAGAATATCAGTAATTGCTTTTATGATATGAATATTGCTGTATGTAACAGTCATAAAATAGAAATGGTTTTTGGTTTCGGACAAAAAAACGTACAAAAGTAATGTCGTCATCGTTATCAACTTCTGTACCAACATCACCGCCTCCCATACCTTGCAAAAGAGCTAAAGAACGTATTAGTTCAACTATCCCATTAACAAGAACAAAATATATTCTAGTACCATCGAACTCAATCCCAGGGAACTCTGCCCAAGGAGTTCCACCTCCAAAACCGAAACCAGTCCCAACTTCACCACTATTAGACGTCCCCTCAGGCGACATATTGTTTGAGCTTAGAGTAGGACATGAAGCAAGAGTACCACCACGTAATGTGGCATACTCACTAAGCGACTCTTCAGAGCCGCTATGCTCGATCATGTCACTTTCGTCGGATTCGTGTCCAAAAAGATCAAAAATGGTAGAATCCAAAGGTTTCAATGACCTCTCCCTTGTCTCTTCTGAATCTAATAGTACTTGCGCTATTGCTGCTGATGTTACAGTAGTTCCTTCTCCAGGTTGATCAGAGAATCTTGATTGGATATGGAGGTGTTTGGGAGGTACAATCTTTGCAGTATTCAAAGTAAGGAACCTGAGGAGCAGTGTTAGATACAAATGTGAATTATGACTCATTGACGTACGATACAGGAGCTTGAATAATAGCAAATGATAAAGAATCTATTGCTGCCTCCCAGTTATCTTTTCCTTCGACATTGAACCTGATAATGGTTAGAACAGAGTTAAAAGCTTGTTTGTTTAATTTCTTCAAAAAAACGTACAGTTCTTTGCAAAGCAAATGGGCCCATACGACTCCTGATTTGCTAGATCCGTGCCAATCTGATATAGACCGAGAAATAAGAAGCTGTCTTATGATTTGCATAGTAGCACTACGATATTTCTTTGGACCTAAATGAACAGTTTAGTAAAAAGTGTTAACTCCAATGTCTGAGTTGATTATTTTTTTTCTTCAAAACAAAAATGGTACCTTCGTTAATTAAAGCGAATAGGAACGACATGGTAAAGTAACTATACGATGGAAACAATACTTGACACAATGGTTTAGCCAAATCAGCTAAAAATCCGGCAAGTGATCGATCCTACACAACATAAGCTTTCGGGTTTTTTGATACAATTGTTTGGTGAAAAACGTACATTCGCTGTTAGGGATTCGAAGACTTTACCTAGTCTAGAATGGCTATGCGCATGGCATGTACGAGCAATACTTCTTACTACATCAGTAGGTATACGTTTCAAAAGAATACGGTGACAGATATACGGAAGTAACGCGACCTTGAATTCAAAAAAAGTGAGCAAGAGAAAAAAAAAGATTCGTTTTTGAATTGACTTGAAGTCAGAACGTACCACAGTGATAGCGAATCTGTTTGGTTGAGGTTGTACAATAGCATCCGAAGGTACATCTATAAGCTCAATAATACACTAATAATGGAATAAATTAGGAATAGAGTCAAAAAGACAAAGAGGTATACAACGTACTTGGATTGTAACGTCTTCAGTCAAGTCGGAAAAAAGTCCTTTGAAAAGAAGCGGTTGTATGCCTATAAACACAGGCGTCCTAGGTACAAGGTAAGATAGCAATATAATAAGCCTTATGATACCATTTAGGTGCCCTCTCTTCAAGTACTTGACGAACAAGTTCTTGGTGAAATTCCAACCTTTTCAAAAGAATCAACAATAACTTCAATGTGCCTAAACGAACACCCGTAAGAAACATAGTAGACGTTGATAATAACATACTAAAGTATAATTGCTCATAATCAATATGAAGAAGTGCAACAGTTGCCCAGAATAATTGAGGGAATAAAATAAGTTTTTGAGAATCAAGGTTATCAACTAGAGACTGTAACGTTACTAGTATCTCCATAGATATACATAAATTCTGTTTGTTCTGTTTAGCAACTTGTATTGCTCCAATATTCTTCTTAAGTGTCTCAAGAAGATCAAATGTAATATCCTTAGCAACTTGTGGCTTAAGTGACCTTAAATCAAAGAATGTCAGAAAAAAATAAGAAAACAAAAACTATAAACTGTAGTGCCTGTAAATCTGCAAGGAACGTGCGCCAACATGTGAATTGGAACTATGTAAAGCCCATTGAAGTGCTTTAAAAACATTGTTAGTAAAGTATAGATATGCACAGTTGTTAAAAACATACCTTGAACTTCCCAATCACTTACAAGGTTATTTCGTCCAAAAATAGTAACAACAGTTTGTACAAGATCTTCAAGTTGATCTGCACTAACAATATGAGGTACTTTAATTGATATATCCTCATAAGCCCAGAAATGGTGTCCTGCTTTTGCCTCAAGGACTTCCTGAAGGTCAATAGCTTCTTTATAACGGAACTCTTCTTGATTTGTTAATTTCTCTAAAAATGAAGTAAGACAACAGTGTTCAGTTCTTCTATTTGTTCAATCTAACCTTTTGCTTCAAGTGGTTGTATACAGAATACACGAGCAAGATTTAATAGAAGGATACGTCCATGTTCATGTACAACAGAAACTTGTGCGTCAAGACTTAGAAATACAATCTGTAACGCAACAGCCAAATGTTGTTCAAACTGGATTGTTACTTCATAAGACAAATGTGCAAGCAGTACGAGTGTAAGATGTCCTATAACATGTTAAACAAGTCTAGGTTGCACAAAATATATATATTATGTACCTCGTGTGAGACCCCAATTTTTAGTGCCAGCATAGGAATGTCTTGTGATTACTTTATCAAACTTTAGTTGAGTTGTTTTCAACCGTTTTCTAGTTGCTTTAGCATCCTCCAAGTTAACGCTGTCTCTATTGTTGTATAAGCAATAATGAATAAATACTATGGTATTGATAACATACACAAGTGGTGGGATACTAATCCGTAAGGAGTGAGGGTTAGAACGGTCTAACTCTCCTCGTCTTCTTGGTGTTGAAGAATTTTTTCTTTTACCCTTCTTTGAGCTATCCTTGGACTCAGAGGATCCAGCAGCATTACCAAGAGATGATACATATCCAAATAAAGTGCTCACAGTATAAACAGGGTTTTGCCTTGCCAAATTGATGCATACACGCTTTGCAAGCGGCAAAAAGTCGAAGTTTCGCTAAGCACAAAGTAGAAAAAAATTACAAAGTGTTGTTGAGATGCCTCATCTGTACCTTCTTCATGCCCATTGTAAGTAAGTACGATAAGATTGGATCTATATTATCATGTTTTTCTGCTAATGTACGCCATAGTTGCTCAATCTTTTCAGGGAATTTTGAACAGTACTGTTGAGTAATATAAAGTAGAGTCTATTTCGTGTAAGAAAAAAAAAAGAAAACACAACTGAAGGTTCTCTTTTTTTCAAATCATTCGTTACCTTCATAACAAAATCAAGAGATTCCTCAGACATATTGGCACATGATATATTAGCAAGCCAAGGAACAGCATAACGAAGCATTTGACGTTGTCTGACAAAACTTTCAGCTATATCAAGCCATCGAGCAATTTCTCCAAGAACTTCTAAAGTAAGCTTCGCATGGCTCTTTGCAAGGTGCTCTGAAAGTCTAACCTATAAGAAGTGTTATTAAAGGTTCCTAATATTAAATAGGTTGGGAAATAGTGACACATACTTGCGCACGCTCATAGGTCTGTTCGATAGCACTTTCAATTGCGATATCTTTTTTTATTCTCCATTCTTCGTCTAGACCTGTCTGTGACTTAAATAGCAATAGAAGCTCATATGCGCTATTGCGAACTTTAAATCGTCTATCACCCATCTAGATATATTGTTATAAAAAGCAAGTCACTCCATTCAAACACCGAAGAAACATGAAAAAAGCAAGAACAACGCAAGTCAAAAACATTCCACAAATAGCTTATAGTTATTTCTGTTCAGTGCGTACCATGAAAATGATCAAGTGAAGTAACATAGCGTTAGTACACGGTAACACACTCTGATTATTATTATCTCTATTTGTAAATGGGAATAGCTCAACCATGGCAGTAAAGTAAGCACCACCTAAAGAAAAAAATAAGAAAAAAAAGAAGTAATAATAAAAAGACACGAATTCGCATCTATTGTTCCTTTATGCGTACCAATATTATTCTGGGAGTGTAAATACATTTGATGGAAGCAGACACCAATAAACTTAGTACTCTGAATATTTGTCTCAAGGAAAGACTCCAGCATAGTCTTGGCAACTTGTACAAACTAAAGAATAAAAAAATCAAAAAAAATCAAAAATCCAAGAAAACATCATTAAGAAGGAACCAGCTCGTTCTTAGCTTCAATTCCTCTAAATATGTTCTTAATACTTACCTTTTCATTTGTACGTTTAAGCATTCTTCCAAACCACTTCAGAATTTCAGAGTTTTCATTAACTTCTTCAAAATGCTCCCCTTTAAGAACAGCCGTTATAGCCTAACATTATTAACATTTAGTCAATGTTTAATTAACACGATTCAAATGACGTACATCACAAGCAACTATTTGTAAGTACAATAGTTGGTCCCGGAACATTTTACTAAACTGTTGGACTCTAGATGACGTTAGTTTGTGACAAAGTAATGTAACAACAAAAAGAAACTACAAAAAAAAATAACAGAAATGAAAAAGAAATCGTACTGATTTGCTCCTGGGCTGCTATGTAAATGATTCATAATACGTTCCTATAAAGATAAGTGGGTATAAGAATAATCTTATAAGTATGTACATACCATAGTACGCCCAGAATTCTCTTCATCAGCCCATTTTCGAAGTAAGGAAAAGAGTTCCTGCTTCAAAGCCTTTTGAATAGAAAACAATATTAGGTTTGATACTCGTATAATTCTTCTGCAAAATAAATGTATGAGTATGAAGTACCTTGCCCAGTGGTTTGTTATTTTTAGCTAATCGACTTGCTAACGATCTAACAAGATGAATCTCATTAAAAGAACTTGTGAAGAAATATCATCATTTCTTATCGTTAAAAACCTCGCCATCTCCTACTCACAAATGTCAAATCATACATCTCCTACGCATTGATATACGCACAGATGCAAACTCAATAATAGTGATTTGAATGGTAGAATCTTTAGAAAGGATCTGAGAATCAATGTGTTCAGTAATGTAGCTGTAAATCATTTGAATATCACTTCTTAGACGGAATCTATTGTGGATCTTTCCACGACGAAGCCTGCCGGCTGTATACACACCCTGGAACTTCTTAAGAAGAGGTTGGATACTCTTAAATAGTTGAGGGTATGCACTTGAAGCAGTACGTTGAAGAGCCTAGAATTCAATGAATATTCGTCAAGGAAAATCAAAAAAAACTTACAGTAACAGCTGCATCTCTGAACTCTT